>CM046849.1:235700-283830 GCA_025618425.1 Heliocidaris tuberculata
AACTTAGATTTACTTTTACATACATATACAGCTCACTACCTTCTGGCTTTCGTAAGACAATTCATGTACTCTCAATTCTTGAAAAAGCCACAGTGACTGTGAATGTCGAAGAGCCACTTTAAATTTTGTACCAGTACATATGTTTATGATTTCCTGTTGATTGGTTGTAAAGCGTAAAATCACTGAAGAGTATTATTGTTTCATTTACAGTAAGAGAATTTCTTGCGAATAATAATTCAATATTTTGTAAAAGATATGGGTAATAACTATACTGCATACAAGCTTGTTCCCTACATGTTCGTGTATGTGTCCATGTTAAAGATAATGGAGTTGAGGGCGATGCGCCCAAGAACTCTGATTCTGCACCCTGGAAGCCCACCCTGTACAGCAATCCATTGCATGAATTATGCAGTATCATGGATTGATTTCTAGGGCTATACTTCACGATATCTAAAATGGAAAGGCTAGTTACACGCATCTTCTGAGGACCAGAAGGTCGTTAAGTATATATGATAATACATGCACTCGCCCGTCTTGCTCTCAGTGGATGATTGCAAGTTCATTCTCAAGTAACCTATTTTCCTTTGGCATGCGGCCATTCACTGGGCTTCGGTTCAATTTCACAAATTCATTGGCAGTGGATGTTGCAGTCCTTGCTTGTTGATGCAAGGATCTGTCTTTAGCTAGGCATAAAGGTAACGACAAAATTGCAATTTATTTTACTTTCCATATTTGAACAAAAGATGTGTGGCAGTGTCACTGGCAATCAATGTTTTTAAAGTGGTAGATGAAATAGTGTCGGGGATGGCTGTTTGATAACTCTCTCGTTCTTTCTCGTTATCCATCTCTTTTCCTCTATCTCTCTCTCTCCATCTCATCTTGACATTCTTTTATCCTTTCTTTTTTAGTCTCTCTGAAGTATCTAACCCTGTCTTCCATTCTCTTATTCTTTCACTCACTCTTCTCCATATTTCCCCACATTTTGTTTCCTAGTCCTATTTCTTTCTCTTTCTCCTTTTATTTCTGATAAACTCCCTTTCTTTCAGTTTGACTGTCTCTCTATAGATCTGTTTCTCTCTTTTACCTAGATACCATTTCCCTTCAGCTCTTTTTCTTTCTCTAAATCTCTTACTGTATATCTATTTTACTATATTTTTTTCTTTATCTCTCTTTTACTATCTTTCTCTAGATGCCATTTCCCTTCAGCTCTCTCTTTCTCTAAATCTTTCTTACTGTATATCTATTTTACTATATTTTTTTTTTACTTTATCTCTCTTTTATTATCTTTCTCTTACTATGTCTCTTGTTATGTATGTCCATCTTACTATTTTTCATTCTTGTGATATCTTTCTCTATCTCTCTCCCTTTCTCTCTCATACATGTACGTATACATGTACACTGTACCCACACACTCTTTACTTTCTGTCTCACACATTTTCTCTGCCTCTCTCTCTCTGATGAACACACTACATGTACCTGTTTCTGTCTCTGTCTTTCTGTCTCCTTCTCTCTCTCTCTCTCCACTATTGTCTCAGTCCACCATTGATCAGCCCAATGCCATTTTGTATTGACATCTCCCTGGCAAGCAAACATTGGATGCTGTATGGCCATCCAAACCGATCCTTCAGAGGAGATATCTTACGAAAATACCGCCGCTTCTCTATACTGACGTCTTAATGGGCATTGCTGACTTACACCAAACGTCGACATGTGTCTCTTTCCCATGGACTCTGTGCCCGCTATTCGGATCCAGGATGTGACATAAAAGGCAGTCTCAGAAAGCATTGTTGCCTTATAAATCATTCACAGGCACACCATTTTGTTCATTAGTGCTTTTTTGTGATTGATACTGTAGCTCCTATTGTACTTGAGATTCTATTATGGACACTTCAACAGCTTGTGTGGAAAGGACATTCGCATATCGACTTTATCTTGATTCTAAACGTGATCAGTTGTATTTCTACAAAGGTTTTAATTTCCATGATGAGGTGATTTTAAAAATTACTTGGAAAATATCATCAGGTACGTTGATTAAATCTGCTTAAAATAGTGAAGACAGAATGTTAGTTTGATTGGGAGTGGTGGCAGTGTGATTAATTGTCATGTTTTATCCATTGATATATTGACTGAATTAATCATTAACAAATTCACATCCATGTAAGGCAAAGCTGACTTTCAAATACAAATACGCTCTGCGACTTCATGTACACGAGAATATGTTTGATGTACATGATTTTGTAGGTGATCATACATGTAATTGAGTATCATGTCACTTTTTATGAAATGATGTTGGAAAATACTAATTTTGTTGATTGATTTACTAAAATTTAATATGTTTATACTTGTATTAGCTTACATGTATGTGCTAAACAAATTGTTCTATAAAGTCCACTACCATTACTACTTCCTTCTAATTTTTATAGGATATATTTTAAACAGATTGTCAAAGTATGATTTCTGACTTGATTAACGTTTGATGTTTTGAGTTTCTGCTTCACATTGACATGGAAATTAATTTGCAAATTAATGGGGGAAGAATACTTTCCACTGAGAAAATATGCATTCTGTGATCTCGTGAAGATATGAAAGAAGTCACTGTTTATATGTAAACATGTTTCACAAGGATGAACTAGGCTCCAATAATGGTTCATTCATGACAAGTTATAAATTGCCAGAAAAAGAATGCTGCGGCAAGATATAACTGCTTCAGCAAAGAAATAATTAAACATTTAAATGAGAATATAGGCTGTGTGCAGTGAATTGAGGCCTTATTAACCCTTCCAGGACAGGAATTATTTAAGGGCTGAATTGATCACGGTAAAAGTGGAAGTCATATCTTGACCAAATATACAACTTCTGCAGGAACTTTTCCACTTTCACCGCTGCAGTCCATTTCTGAGAATGTTCCAGTCTCTCTTTTGGATTGGGAACTTGTGAAAAGATTTTCCACTGCTGAATTTCCCCCTTCTATTCCAGCATCAAAACGCTTGACAGTACACCATGATTGCTGCTTCCAGTGCACAGTAAACCACCTTACCACTGTCGTTTGCTGTGCATAGGGCATACCAATCATTTCGTTTTCAGGCCAATTGTCCGCACCTATGTCATTCGTTGCGGGGGTCCACTGCAAATAGCGGCCCCCATGTGCAGCAGACGACAGGTGAAAGACGTGTTTGGGGGGATCTAAAACATTCCATAACTTTCTTCTTAGCTGTCCAATTCTGGTTAATTTGGTATCAAATTAATCACCAAGTTACACTTCATATGATATCAATAGACAAAAATTAAGGTTACATTTTCCTTTAATTCTATAAAGAGATATCACAAGTTCAATTACTCTGTAAATAAACATTCCAGTGACTTGCAAATAGACTAATTGACGCACCTGTACGCACTCTCTCAAAACAGGACCTGCACAGAACTGAAGTCGGAGTTGGGTTCTGCGCGAGGGGTTTTATGTTTTCCTTTATTTTCTACAAACTCCTTAACCGTTAACCCATAGAAGGTCAGGTACAAAGGTAAAGTGTTATGAAATTAACTTCATGCATTCTACATGTAACTATACACTTTAATTCTTTTTAAGCTACTGATCACCTGTGCTTTTGGAACAGATCAAGGTCATTGACCTCATGCATGGTCTTTTGGAAGGTCTGAATAAAGATTTGAGCAATTAATCCAGGCTGTAATCACACACTATAAGGTTGAACTCTGTGGAAGGATGATTATCCCCAATCTCATTAGTGCTTACAAATCCTTCCAGAGTGAATAGATGATTGAACAAAAGGTGTTTAATACCCCGGTGAAAGGAGCAGCGCTGGATACAAAAACTACATACAGTTACTTCTACACATGTACTGTACATTACTTGATGCATGCATGTATAGTCATATAGTGTATCATGGTACTTGTTGAGTGTTCCGTGCATACAAACTACATGTCCATACATACGATGTATCCTTTGTCTTGAAGGATCACAATTTACCAGAGACAGCACTCTATGCTTTGTTACATGTAGGTATTCATACAATAAATGTACATTGTAGCTGTTTTTTATTATCTTGAGCGGAAGAAGGACATTGACTAAATTTTGTGAGTTAATGCCCATATGGATCAGCAGACATGATTGCATAATGTAAAGAGCAGGGTTATAGAGTCCCTGTGCAGTCTACATGTATGCATTATTAGGTATTTCTAGATGTACACTTATGTCCTTTATCTTACATTGACTGCTGAAAGGGCACGAACCATGTACATGTATGAGTTAAGGCCCATCTGGCTCTCTGCTACCAGACATGACATGTACGTCAGTTTGCACACTGTAAAGAGAGAGCAATCTATGCACTGTAGGTATTTCTAAATGTACACTTAATATGTCCTTACATTGAGAGCTAGAAGGGCATTAACCTTGTTAAAGGATATATGTGTTAATGCCCTTTTGGCTCTCAGCTACATGTAGGAGACATCATGTCAGATTGCACAATGTAAAGAGCAAGGTTATATAGTCCCCTAGTGACGTCAAAAACTACCTGTAGGTCTGCTTTAATAATCGGATGCAATATAAACCTTCTCTCCTCTTTTACATTCTCTACTGTATTCTTTCACTTTGTAAGGAATATACATGTAGGCTGCATTTTTTGGGGAAAAAGAAGGAATTAGCCTATAAACACTGCATAAAGCCTTGAATGACATTGTACATTTTAATCATCAAGAAATAATACTTACTGAAAGGCTTGATAAATAAAATGCAGCCTATACTTTCCCCAGAGTTCTGACTCACTAAGTTTTCTGACAGTAACAACTTTTCTATTAAAAGATGAAATGGATCTGTATCAATGAATTCTTACATGTATGGTGTATCCCCCCAAATATAAATCTAAACAAAATTAAGACAAATCCCTTAAAGTAGAACTCTATTGATTTTGAATATTTATTTGATTTTTATTATTGCATAGGTGAAGCTTAGATTAAACAAAGTTATCCAAATTCAACGATTGGAAACATTTGAAATAATGTAAAGATGTGGGAAAGACGCAAAGAGAAAAATTACTAGTTTTGTCTGTGCATCTAAAATCACAATCAGAATTATCTGAAAAAAAGTTTTCATATTATTTTGCTCAAAAATGTTCATAAAGTCAAATACTAATTCCACTTCGTAATATTTTGGTTCTGTCTCTAATGAATAGAATTATGATTTTGTCATATGCGTCTGTCCCACGTTCTTACGTGCCATTACGTTTCGCTTAAGCTACATGTACCTTATAATGCGCACATACACGTATCCATCCCTAGGGATGTGCCTAACAAACATACATGATATACAAAGAAAATTACAAAATAAGAAAAAGTAAATAGTATTGAATAGATAACCAAAATAATCTGACATGAGATACATTTTCAAGTGTTTTTGAAACAAAATTCTGATATCATGAAGTGCTTTATACATGTACATGTACATGTAGGACCCAATAAATTAACAAAACCTTGCTGGAAATCATGTTCACTGAAAAACGCATCTTACATATTGTGCAATTTTGCACGTAAAGATGTGGCGTGTTACGATCCTCGCGATTTGTTGTCATAATGTTCTTCAAATTTCCCTATTTATCTCGATCTGCTCATTACAGTACCTTGCTTTCATACACTTTCTCCTCAACTTACCTGGTAGATGTGATTTATTTGTAGTCGTGCACATGGAGTGAATGGGTTGTCTGACTCTATAAGTGACCAGGCATCACAAAACCACCAAAAAGTTGCCTTGTGTGCTTTTCAGTTAGAGCTCAATGAAGGTGTTTTTGGTCAGCAGGGTCAAATATCAGTTTTTTGTATTTCCTGTAAGAGTATAATTTTTTCTATGTAATATAAAACTTTGGAGGCACCAAATAATCTAAAAGTGGTACATGTATTTTGGACAGTTTTGTAGCAGACCTATGTTTGTCTTCTCTGGATTTTGTGGTATTAGTTTTCTTAGTTTATGACCCTGAATACTTGTCTCATTGTGATTGTCCATAACTTTACAACAGAGTAACCTCTTGTCCAGCATAATGAGCAGGATGTGTTTAAAGGTAACAGATAGTTTTGGGAGGCTCTCAAAACTTTTCGTGAGATTTCTTTGATTTTACTTAATAAAAAGTAGGGTACTAACATAACTAAGATGCTGTGAAGTTTTTTCCTCCTCAAGTGAAATATTTACTGAATGAGAGGTGAAAAGTAATAAATATCCCTGGCCCAAAAAAGAGGGGATGTAAATTCAAACAACGGCCACACACACTACTCACATGAGGATTGCTGTGTGTATAGAATACGCTACACATAGTGCGAAGCGCTGGGTTTATTGTGCGGGGAACCGTCGGGTGGATATGCTCTTAGCGTGAGGCAGTGAAAAGCCGTTACCAAGCGTTTCTTACAGATATTTACACTAAAATTTGTTCGAAATCGTGAATGGAATGTTAAATAATCTCGTATGTGTCTTATGATAAAAGGAGAGTAGTATGACTATGTTTATAGATAAGTTTCTTGCCAGTATGATTTTTGCTACCGAGACTGTCTATGAGCTTTAAATAGAATGCCAAGTTTTTGGGACAATCTGATAATCCCTTCATAGTAATTTCTATTGAGTTCTAATTTTCCTTTTGTCACCTTTGCATAATACATGTAACTGGCGAGTCAGAGCCCCTTCAACAGACTGCAAAGGTAATAAAAAGGTATAAAGGTAAAAATGAGTTCTGGGCCCTCTTGCATAAAAAGTTGCGTTTAATCGCAACTCAAAAAATTAAACGCAAGTCCCAAATACTCGATCCTGATTGGTTGAAAATCAAGTTGCGTTTAATTTTTTGAGTTGCGTTTAATCGCAACTTTTTATGCAAGAGGGCCCTGGTCGTGCAGTTATATTGAGAAAGGAACTGTTCCAAAGCAATTGGGAAAGTAAGACTAGTTTTACATGAACACTTATGTATAGTGTGAGATTTGGGTATTACTGATTTGATAAGAAATTCACTAACTTTCACCACAAATGTTCTTACACTGCACACAGATACAAGTATATGGGACCAGAGATAAATCTGGCGTGAATGTTCAGCCCGAACTTTTCAGATATTTCTTGTCATATTTCCAAAATGAGGGCATTTGAAGAGCAATCCTTTCTAGGGGGTCCTTTTTATTATGATAATCTACCTAACTGACACAAAAAGAATGAGAAAGCTCACAAATCATTGATTTATCTTTCCCAGAACTCAAGATTCCCTTTAAACCCTTATTTCTCATAAGTAAAACTCTGTAGGACCATGAAGTACATTTGTAGCTTCATGGTGGGACTGTGCATTCTACTCTTTCTTCAGTGGGTTAGGAACAACTAATTGCTAATGAGTTAACATTTTAAAGCTGAGAATCTCCTCTTTCAGAATCATATCTTAACTAAAAATTCATATCTTGCGACTTTTTGGTGGTTTTTTGGTGCCTGGTCACATATAATATATTTTCTGTCATAACCAGCTTTCATGATGACCTTTAACTCGTTAGGTATGATTTGATTTTGTTGTAACACGTATTTCCATAGTCTCCCGGCTGGGCTATCTCTGGCTTAGTATTTAACGTGTTAACTCAGCAATAACCCTTTCAACACTTTTGTACTTGTACCGTATCAGGATTCCCAGGTATGAATCGGGGAAAAACCTGGAAAAACCTGGAAAACAAGTTCCTTTTTTCCATTCAGGGACAAGTCAGGAAAGTTTAGAAAAAAAGTCACTTAGATGAGGGGAAAAATCAGGGAATTTCATTAGCTCTAAAAGAATGTAGACAGTCTCCTATATTTTGTGTTAGTGTATCCATTGTATGATTGACTACAATGGTTACTTTCCACTGTGTTTCAAATTGGGAAAACATTGAAATTTGATACTGAATGTTGAAACTCTAGCTGTTAGAGAGAAAAATAAATTATTGAACGGGTTATGAACGCTAGCTCACAGTAGACGGATTGCTCTTCGCTGTGAGCTAGTAACTTCTTGTCTTGATCAAGACAAGTAACGTACAATTTGCACTCAAAGAGTTGAGGAGTTGATGATTCCTACTTGTACATGTAGCTTTTGTTAGGATGCAAGTTGGTAGAGCTTGCCTTCTCTGGCTACTTCTGTTCATCCTTAACCCTTACTTTTAAGATTCAAAAGGGTTGGAAGTGGACTGTGTACTCTGTTGCCATGGAAACGAAATGAGTTGCGATAGGGAGGACGCCTAAGAGAGGTTTGTATAATGCGTTAATTTGCTCTCATTCTGAGGCTGTCTCTATCTACATCTCTTTGCCATGTCTCGGTATCGCATTCCTAGCTGGTGCGCTTTCAGTGAACAAAAGAAGCCCGCATTCTCTGTTTTCTTTTTAAATTTTACCTTGGCATTCAGAAAAAAATGAGACTTGATGAGTGTAAACTCTGAACCATAGTCACATGCGCAGACTGATACATCATGGATTTGGAAGGTGTGTTGAACGACATGAATACATGTATTTACCGTACAGTATATGGGCCTAAAGTTGTCGTCAGTATGTGCATAAACTGTCATAACATATTCATCCCACACCCCACCCCTCTACACCCCCTCCCCCCCCCAAAAAAAAAAAACAACCCCCCCAAAAAAACCCCCCCAAAACAAAAAAACATGGGAAAGTTTAAGTGAAATGATTCCAGCTGGTTTGAAGATTGTTAGGACACTGTACATGTACATGTACACTGCATTTCTATCTGTAATGTTTTATTTTTATGTACATGTACATATAGTTATCTTCAGTCTTCAGTCATTAAAAATAAAATTGAATGACAGTGTACATTTTTGTTAACCCTTTCAGGACAGGAATTATTTAAGGGGTAAGTTGATCACATTTTGTTCTTCAAATTGGCAACATTAATATTTTTCTTTTAGTGCTACATGGTTCTAACACAATGTAATGTCTTTGAAAACAATATACATCATTAGAAACTTAGTCGAAAAGTTGAAAAAATTGCTAATTTTGATAAAAAATAGTTATTTTGAACCTCTCAATGTGTTGCCAATTTAAGGATTATGAAGCTTATTCTCCTTTTTGAAATTCCTGGCATCAAACGCAATATGGTCATGCAACAAAAATGGACATAGTGCGTGTAGAAAATTTTGCTTTTTCACCTCATGCATCTGGTATATTTTTTAGAGCTCTGAATCAAAAGTTATTGAGCCATACCACAAAATGTGGTCAATTGTCTTGAAAGGGTTAATATGTCACATACTTCCTTCTGGCACTCATGTGCACAGTCCAATGGAAGCAAATAACATAGTGAAAAGGCAAGTTGCATGTAAAAGCACCTGCATTTCTATGTACATATACATTTAGAATACTTGTCATCTGTCTTCTTTACCTGTGGCATGAAACGAGGAGTAATGGAAGATAGCCTTATGGACGAAGGTCATCTGTGCATGAGCTCCTCTTTCAGACTCCTCGTTCAGACAAGCATCCATTGCATACATGTAAATGTAGCTGTATGAAAAACGTTAAGCCGTACGATAAGTACATGTTTTCTCTTGTCTGACCATTGTATAATGATATGTCTTATTATTATTAATAATAATAATAATAATAATAATAATAATAATGATAATAATACTAAGTTCTTATATAGCACATAATACATTTTTATCAGTGCCTCTATGCACTTCAAAAAGGGCTTTGGATTATTACCCCAGCTCAGCGTAGTTGCTCTAAGTGAAATGCACTGAAATGTCTTGTAAAAAAATCCTGTATAGCGAAATAGAGGTTTGAGCATCGTTTTGAATGATGAGTATCGTTCCAAGTGAAACAGAGGTTTGAGCTTCGATCGTTTTAAATGAAAACTCGACAAAAATCAGTGACCACTGCAATGTTACTGTGGTATTGTATGAAAACCATATAATGGCTCATTCTCACAATTTGTAAAGCTGACGCTGACCATGTATGGAAGCTGACTTCCCTCAAAACTAATTTATTTACACCATGTTTCTTTTATTAAAGGATACTTTTCCCATGTGTACATTATGGTGGCACAACATTTGCTCCTGCAACATTTGCTCCTCCGTCTATATCTTGAAAGGTCAAAGGTTAAGGTCAAGGTCATGATTTGTTTTTTTGTTAAGGACAATGTGAAGATTAGGGTTAGGGTTAAGTTTAGGTTTAGGATTAACATGGCAAAGTTAGACCGGAGCAATTGTCGCAGGAGCAAATGTCATGGAACCGTACATTATAGGCCCCTTTTGCTCTTGTTTCGTATAAATTCCCTGTTGTGTGAATGTCCTGTAGAGCGTTGCTATTTTCAGCTAGGGAAGCAAACACAATCCACCCTCTGGTCGGTGGACATTTTGTTTTACTGTACATATTACAAGGTCTTCCCCACCTGTGGAGTATTCTTAGCAGTACATATGTGTTCAGAATAATTTGATAGCATACTTACGCAGAGTAAATTTTACCTGTAAAAGGTAGCAAGTAGCATTATTGAATTTATGATATCTGTGACATATATTTTGCTAGGTGAAAGGAATATGTCTGCTATTGTTTCTTCATACAACATACAAAGTGTTTGTGTAAAGCACCAGTCACTTTCTATTGCTGAGGTCTACTGGATAAATCTGGTACATTTTTGATTTAATGTCATGTCTCCATCGCTCTTCTTGTGTCAGATATTATACTATAGAACCACATTGATGTATATCAATCTTCATGTGTCTCTCCTTGTGAAGGCACAAAAACAATCTTCAATTTTAATAGGTCAGACAGACTTCCAGAAACTAGGCCTGAGTCATCTCGGGTTTTTCCAAACCCGGGTTTGACTCGAAAATTTCGGGCGGGGACCGGGTACCCGAACGGGAATTCCCGACAACAGAAAATGTGAGTGTATGTAGTGAGTAGTGACGGGAGTCAACAGTCAAGGTAAAATTGCTAAACTAGAATGCAGCATAGAGGACAGTTACTGAATCCAAATCGATAAAACAATGCTTTTCCCAAGAGAAATAACATTCCGGAATAAAAATAAAACATTAAGAAATACAGCCAAAGGTCTCTTTGTTACCTAAAATTGAGGGCTGAAAGAGGAAATCAAGCTTCGTGGTACCATGCACGTTAAGAAATGAAGTCTGAATGTGAGTCACCGGCGCTCAGTGCGCACGAATACAGCCCTAGACCGTAATACACACAGACGAGGGTCGAATATAACAGATGTGATCGGATCAAAGTAAGCTTGAAAACAACTAAAAATACCACGTAAGCGACAACAAAAATACAAAATTACCGTAAAATAATTCTTTCCTTTGGCAAAAAACAGTATGGGTATCCATAATATTTCATAGAAAAAAAAGATGTTGGAGGATTGTGAGTGCACTTCATATCGAGATTAGGCAGCCATATTTGACATTGTTCTGCTTAGCAAGACCGCAGATGGCAGCAGAGAGGAAAATAAATGTGGGCACTAGATCAGGTGATCTGCCACAACTGTTCCTCTCTGCTGCCATCTGCGGTCTTGCTACGCAGAACAGTGTCAAATATGGCTGCCTAATCTCGATATGAAGTGCACTCGCAATCCTCCACCATCTTTTTTTCTTTGAGATATTATGGATACCCATACTATTTTTTGCCAAAGAGAACAATTGTTTTACGGTAATTTTGTATTTTTGTTGTCGCTTACGTGGTATTTTTGGCTGTTTTCAAGCTTACTTTTGGCACGATCACATCAGTTATATTCGACCCTCGTCTGTGTGTATTACGGTATAAGGCTGTATTCGAGCGCACTGAGCGCTGGTGACTCCCATTCTGACTTCATTTCTGAACGCGCACGGTACCGCCTAGCTTGAATCTTCCTCGCAGCTCTTATTTTTTTAGACTCATGAAAAGACTTATCGTCGTCTGAAATGATTTCCATTTATCACTGCAGCAAATATAATTGGATTAAATTGAAATTCAGTTTGTGAATTGCATGTTTAAAGTTCTAAATTGCAATATATTAGTGCTAAAATTAGTTTGGAAAAACCCGAAATCCGAAAATGCAAACCCGGGTTTCAGCGTGACGGGCGGGGCCCGGTCGGGGAACCGTTTCGACTCAGGCCTACCAGAAACCCAGACGATCTGCATGATGTGCAAGAAAGTCTACCAGAACATGACAGTTACTCCCCCCTCAAATCAGAATGTCCGATCAATTTACTCCACATTGTTGTGCTCAGTGGCCGATTTAGGGGGGGGGGGGGTGGCACTTCCAGCCTGTGCCCCGAGGTACAGTTTTTGAGTTATCAATGATAACAAATGTCTGTTTTTGTAAACACCTTTATATCTGTGTGAAATAGAGAAAGTCTCTAGTAGGCAGCTTAGCGAAAAGGAGTAGCACGAAAAGACGCGTCAGGAACGCAAATGGTGAAATTGTTTGTGAATTTGTTTGTGAAAGCCGGGGTATAATTGTGGAGCGCCAGGAGTGTCAAGTCTGACAAACATGTGTGCTATACAAAAACCCACTATTATTATTATTGTTATTAATTCAAAAGTTGGAATTTGACATTTATGATTTGTAATGACAATTTTGTTAATATTCAGCCTAATTAAGGTAGTAGAGGTATTTTTACCCCGTGGCTTAATATTGTTTCTGCCTTAATGCAATAAAATTATGATTTTCAGGAATATGCATTTTGCGTTAAAGATGTGTCTTTTCATGCCACTATGTTTCGCTAAGCTACATGTACATGTACAATACCTAATGGGACCTTTACTTTATACTTAGAAGAATAAATTATCTTTGATGACGGTCTTAATATCTTTGACAATATGCTTTCCGTCGTCTGTGCTGCAATCTCCCCCATCGGTGCACAGCTGACCGAGTGTGAGTAGCATAATTTGATGCAATTCAGATTTTATCATTTTGGTTGAGGTGTTGCCTAGCAACACTTGAACTCACAACAGAAGAGTGTGACGTTGGTATAAGATGCTGTAGCTTCCTGCTTGCTGTAATGGAACGGATCTGATTTTTCTCTCTTGCTCTTTGGCATCAATTTTGAAGTTATTGATGTAATTGAATATTGCACACAGATTCACTTTGCTTCTTGAAATTCATTTAACTTAACTTGATATTTTACCTTATACAGCATATCAAGCAATTTTACAACACAATATTCCAGCTAAGATTTTATTTACATGTACATATTTTATTTACATAATCACCTCTTTCATTCAATTCCTTTGCAACCTGACGCTTATTTCTTTATCATTATCGTTTCAAGTATTACAATATGAATATAGTTTCTTGTATGTACTTTTATAATAATTTTAATTATAATTTTAATTATTTAATGATTTTAATTGTATATAATTATTCCTATTTCTGATGCACATTTTATGTAAACATTGCACTATTAGTCCTTGGACTACTGCATTGTGTAATTTATACTAATAAACCGAAATTGAATTGAATTGAATTATGGTTTTCTCTTGATTGGTAGAGCTAGATGAATGTTGATTAAATTCTATAAAATCGTTATAATACTAAACATGAGAACAGTGTTGGCAGGATGAAGGTTTTTATTCAGTTGTCATTATCTAGACATATCCACATTAACCCTTTCGAGACAATTGACCACATTTTGTGGTTTGGCTCAATAACTTTTGATTCAGAGCTCTAAAAAATATAACAGATGCATGAGTAGAAATAACAAAATTTTTTGCACACACAATGTCCATTTTTGCACACACCATGTCCATTTTTGTTGCATGTCCATATTGCATTTGATGCCAGAAATTTTAAAAATAATAAGCTTTAAAATCCTTAAATTGGCAACACATTGAGAGGTTCAAAATCATTGTTTCATTAAAATTAGCAATTGTTTCAACTTTTCGATAAAATTTGTAACCATGTATGTTGTTCTCAAAGTCATTAAACCTTATTAGAACCATGTAGCACTAAAAAGAAAATTTTTGTTGTTGCCAATTTGAAGAACAAAATGTGATCAATTTTGCCCTTAAATAGTTCCTGTCCTGAAAAGGTTAAAGGGAAACTTCTGCTACATTGCAATTGTTGAATAAGCCAATTCGTAATTAGTTTGTGGTACAAATGACCCCACATTGTACGCCCATGTTGAACATGTAAAATCATACTGCTGCGTGCATCACAGTGCATACAAAATGACAGCGTATAAAGGTCTTTAAACGTTAACTGTAGGTCTGCTTAATCGGATGCAATATAAACCTTCTCTCTTTCACGTCCCCTTTTCCTAACCTTTAACTGCACATGTGCAAATTGTAATTACAATCTGGCTTATTGGTTGATATTGTTTGTGAATTGGTCAATCCAAGAACATACAAAAGAGATAACTGCTGCAAAAGTTTGGTCCTCACCTTCAAGCTCGTGCACAGTTTTGGTAACGAAAAGGAAATGGGAAATCGCGCATGTGCAGTTAAAGGGTACCTATCACCAAAAGTAATTTTGCTCTGTACATGTGTACATGTATGTAAGAGGTTAGTTGCATGTCGTGATACTATATTCAAAATATGGGCTTCAAATATTAAAGGGAGCCACCGCTCGATATCCATGTACTTTCAGTTTCAATCGCTTGCCCCTATTGCAAGGCCATGCATAACATTAATCTTGGAGCAGCGAACAAAATTGCCGTCGAGGATGGGGTAGTTTGTCAGTTGGGTTGTTCAGTTCGTCTTTCTTCGGTCGAATGCGTATCACTGCAATTGCGTGCTCGTTTACCGAAGATTCCTGAATATTACCCGAGCCGGGCCAGGCTCCAAAACATCACGATTGGCGACTTTCCAGGCCCTTTAATTCTGTAAAGAGATATTGCAATTTTAATTACACTCTCTATAAGCGTAAAAGCGACTCGTGAGTAGACTGCTCGTTGCACCCGTACGCGCTTGCCAAGGTAAAGGCTCGCGCGGAACCAAACCCTGAGTTTGGTTCCGCGCGAGCATTTTTATTTTATCCTTTATTAACATGTAATTAGAGGCTTTTTATTCTGGTTATCACAATATTTCAAGAACAGTTTGAGCCATCAACTGAATTTAGGTGGAGGCATATAGGAGACGCAGTCGCATTCATCTTGTTTCATCTTATTTTCCCCTTATTTTTTTCAAACTATGTATTGTTGTCAATTTGAGGACCAAAATCTGATTTAGTTCATAGACATTAAGAAAACTCTGTACTGCTATCGGTTAATATCGCATCCATCATTCGTAATATGGGACAAAGAGTTTTTGTGATAAAAAGAATACTCCCGTGTTCAAATTTCTATGAGAAATTTCTCAGGTAAAATTCTTGTGATGGTTGCATGTATATTGCCAGAGAAATGGAAATTTATGAATGATTTGAACATTTCCTAATCTGGCTAGTTCATTTAACAGATGCAAAAAGAAAAAAAAAAGAATAAAAAGATGTAAATACACAGATTCAGATTTCAGAACTTTACACATGTAGTCCATATCACATCAATATTCTTACGCTATAGAGCCTGTCCTGGGGCAGCATCATTAGTTGTAGGAAGGTGTCAGGACAGAATTTCAATGAGGAGTTCTCCTCAGGGACATATATATATGTAAAAACGATTTTACACAACAATACCGGTATCGTTAGGTGCGTCTCCTTCAGCCCGAGTTTGCTCAAGCTCGAGATTCTAGCCCGATCAGCGCTTCTCGAGAAAAAAGTCAGAGTTTGAAAAACCCCCGTCTCTATCAGCCAGAGTCTAGTGATTCCCGCTCGTTCTTGGAATAAACTCGAACTACAGAGCATATATGCACTTCGAAGATGGAAAATCAAAAAAATATATAGGATGAATGAAAAGAAAAGAGCAAAGAAATACATAAGGAAAAGATAAAAAGAGAAGAAAAACAAAGAAACACATAAGAATAGAAAGAAGAATAGATAATGGGGAAAACAAAGAAATATATAGGGAGAAAAAAGAGTGAAAGAAAAACAGAGTAATACATAAGAAACAAAGAAATATATAAGGAAATATAAAGAGAAGTGGATAGCAAGAAGAACAAAGAAATACATAAAGAATAAAAGAAGAATAAATAATGGGGAAAACAAAGAATTATATATATTGTCATTTTCAAACATGTAGAGGCTTCCAGCTTCCAGCTTGTCAATTTTTAAGGAACGTTTTCACTTTGAATGTATTTTTATGATTTATTGCCTTAAGAAATTAGAGTTAAAACTCAAAAGCATAATGATTATGCTGAATTAACCCCCCCCCCCAACAATCACATGTATTAAGGTGTGTCTGTAAGTTATAAGTGTGTAACATGTAACTCACTGTGAATATTATCTACAACATGTACAGTGCCTTGCTCCTGTATGATATAATTAAAAGAATAAATTTGGACAACACTTCTTTGATTGCATGGATGCCATGCATGAACTGCGTGTGATGCACACTTTCTTGAGGCACTTTGAATACTGCCTTGCGCCCTCTCGAGCAGGCAAATGTCAAGGAGGTAGACGGCAGTTGCTATGGCTACCAGTTGGGAAGGCATCAGTCTGCTCACTGTGGGATGGGTATCTATCTCTTGTGTAGTCAGATGAAGATGGTGTGCTATGATGAGATGTCCATGTGCATGTCTCGGTTGTAAGATGGATATTCATGTACATGTACAGTGATGCAATTATCAGCTGGGAGCATGAAGAGTGTTGACTCATTTTTTTGTTTGTTTTGGATGTGGATATCATGGTGCCATCCACACATGATGCAAAGGGTGGGTTTTCAGAATAGATTTTAAAACTTCATTCCATGTGATGGATAACATACATGTACATGGTACCTACATGTACCAGCTGGGAATATTCCCTGCTAAGAGCCAGAAGGACATTAGCTGTAAGTGTGAAACTATATGAGATAAAGCCCTTCTGGCTCTCAGGAGATAATAAAGATATGAAACTTGAATACCTGAATAGATTTTAGAGTTTTCAGTTTCAGCGCAACTTTGCTTTCACATGCTTCTGGCTAAAAAAATGAAAGCAATCTGCTTCAAGCAGATAAGTTCATATCTATAGTTCATTTGGAGGCACAAGGGCGTTAACTTAATTGCATCAACTAAAGTTGAACTGTGATGATGTAGATTAACATTCTTATTACATGACATTTTTAATGCAAAGTATATTTTTTGCCATCATTTAATTAAGGTTATTGGAAATACAGTCACACTTTGTTAAAACATCAGGAAAAACTTTGGGCATCCTATCTGGCACTTCATATTCAAGTTGTTCGTAAAGTCATGCGTAACTTTACGAACAGCTTTATGAAACACCCCCAAGCAAGCAACCAGGGGACCAGTAGATTTAATTAAGTCCTCTCCGAGGGACCTGGTAATGAGGATTAATGCCTTGCCAAAGGGCACTAGTACAGCCATTTGGTTTTGAACCCAGGATCTCCCATCTATGAGACCACAAGACGGTTCTTTAACGTTTCATATTTGAAGATAAAGGTTATCTGACAGAAATGTTGAATTCAGGCAACTCCATGGAGAGAGAGAGAGAGAGAGCAGAGCCATTATACATGTAGACCATTTTGAAGGGGGGGGGGCGGCAAAATTGCTGACGAGTTTGCGGAAAGTATTAGAAGGAATACAAGAAAAGTTTAAAAATTTTAAAATTTGAAGACAGAAATGTTTAAGGCAGTTTCACTGAGAGCGAGAGAGAGAGTAGAGGATGATTGATGAAAAGGGGGAAAAACAGTCGGGGAAAAAGCCTTGCTACTGTGGGTGTATTGGAAAATATAGAATAGATTTCAAGCAGAAATGAGAGAATCTTATTAAGCTAATTATTTGGATAAATGTTAATAACCAGCACTTACATGAGGAAAAAGTATAAATACTTGATTTTCTGCATGTTCCTTTATGTGTACTGAACCATTCATTGTATTAATTGCCTTTTTAAAGTCATGAATAAAACACTGCATGCATGTTACATTTGCTCACACTCTTGGACATGCATGCACTTATCATTGTTTTTTTCTTTTGAATGTCTATGTATATGTACATGCTTATTATCTTATGAAGATATGAATACATGCATGTACATGTAGCATGTCTGTGCATGCAAGATGGATGATCCATCTGCTGTGTGCCTTAAAGGTACTTCATCCCTTTTGCAGCCCTAAATTTTGAAGTTGCATGAGTATGCGATAAATTACAAAAGAATTATAATTGAAAAACTTTTGTGGATGTGAAAAGAATTATTTGTTTTTAAGTAAGTAATAACAACAATTTGGTAACACTTTATTTTTTCGACTGGAAAAAATCACGTCATTTTTAAAATGATTTTTGACCATTACTAGTTTATGTAGTTGCATTGATTTCTGAATAGCTCCCTCTGCGACAATAGCAAGATTTTCATTTCTTACAAAGGAGTTATAGAACTTGTGACCATGAAATTTCATAGGCAGTATCTACAGGTTGTCTACTAAACCTGTGCAAAGTTTCGCAGAATTTTGTTTAAGTCTGTAAAGAGGATGAAGTACCTTTTAAAGATGTCAACTGATAGTATTTTACACAGAGTTGATGCCCATTTAGCTTTAAAAAGCAGATATATGGTTATTAACCCCCCCCCCAAAAAAAAAAAAAACAAAACAAAACAAAACAAAACAAAACCATCAACAACAAAAAAACATACATGTATAGAAAGAAGAAACTATATTAACAAATATGTTGTTATCCCACTAGGATATTGAATATTTCATTGCAATGGTATGGAAAGAAAATAGGGTAGGATTTGCTGAAGACGTACCCAAGGAAATGATATTTGTTCACAGCTCTTGGCATGCTGTTGATATCGAGTTAAGAAGTTTGTGTATTGGAATTTGAAGATGATTGTATAATGTTGTAGAAAGTGTGAAGAGAATAGCAAATTGAGAAAGGAAGTGATTTGTTGTGTGAACATGTTGTTATGAATGGTTGTGTGTGTGGTGCAGTGATTGTGTGTAAGAAGACCTTAATGAAATGAGTACTCACAAGCCCCTTGGGGGGTTCTGCTTGTTTCATTACAGACCAATCAACCAATCGGTGAGTGCCCTGTCCCGCCATGTCGAGTGAAGCTCAGCGGGCAATCAGCCAATCAGCGCTGGGCTCCTCCGTGAGCCTGCGCCGCTCAGCCTGGGAGAAGAAAGAGCAGGAGAAGAAGGAGGATGAGAGAGCACTCGTTAGCTCCTCACATAGTCAGACAGAGCTGCGGCAGGAGGAAGAGGCTCATCTGGGGCCCGCTCACACCAATCTTCACGTCGATCCTCCACACACCATGCCTTCCGAAAACAACCACAATCACCACCACCACCACGCTGCCTCCTACCACCATCCCCCTAACAGACCAAGCAGCAGCACCTCGACACGGAGCGCCCAATCTAGGAAGTCGGCATGGGACGAGCCGGCGCGGGACAAGCGGGTTGCCCCGGCCGTCCCCCAGAAGAAAACGACGGAAGTCGGGCAGCACGGCGATGTTAGGGTGCGCTCGGTGGAACTGCAGGAGGTAAATGGCAGGCCGCGGGACGGGGAGCCTGATTTAATGTTGGACATCACCTGTATGGAATCAATTAAGGGATTTACCAAAGTCTTCAAATCAAAAAAATTTAAGTCTCCTCATTTAGAGGATCTCTATCAACGTTACTTCTTTAGCCTCAACAAAAGCAGTTTATCCAGCTTGCTTGGTCTTATCGCTCTAACTGTTATCGTCATTTTAGGGTTTCATTACGGAGCGGGTCTTACGTCATGGGTTAAAGGAGCTTTTCTAGGACTTTTTGAAATTGTGTTTATCGTGCTTGGAGTCTTGTGCAATCGCAGTTCTTTCACCCCAAAACAATTACGCTTTGTGTGCTATGTGGTATTGGCGCTTCTGGGAGCAATAGTGATCATCGATGTCGTCGACACTGAGCCCAGGTCAGCGACTGCGGGGGTCTGGACCACTGTCTTTATCATCTATTTGATCTATACTCTTCTGCCCGTGCGGATGCGGCTTGCCGTGATGTTCGGATTGGTCTATTCCATTCTTCATGTGGCATGCGCAGTTGGGAGAAACCCGCAAGACAATTTTCTTTGGAAGCAGGTAAGTTCAGTCCTTCATTTTGAAAATGAACTTCTCAACCCCTCTCATGCCTTTGGCGGCAAATTCCGTCCTCAAATTGAATCGAGTATTGAACCTGTTTTTTTTATGGACCCAGAATAACTTATTTTTCTTTGAACAAAAGAAAGAGGTACCATCATTGTAAATGATAATAATAATAATAATAATGATAATAAAAGTACGTAAGATTTCTGTAGCACCACTTTACAACATAAAGAAAATACAAACATATCAAGGGAATGCATAACAAGAAAGAATGTCTGTCTTCAAAGTGCAAGATTCAAAAAATGGGATTTTAGGTTGCCCTAAAAGTAATCAGAGTTCTTCAACAATTTACTAATGAAACAACTCAGAGGTCTGTAGGCAACTCTAGAAAGAATCGTGTACAAAATGCTGAATGCTGAGAAACTTCTAGCACACATTTGTGTTACCAAGGTTTCTTATTAGAAATACCATTTCATGAGACGAGTTTCATATCACATTGATTTTATTCATTGTTTATTTGATTGTTTCACGATTTCTTTCCTCTACAATCCATGAACATGCTTCAAATTGTAAGAAGAAATCAAAGCTTTTCTTTGGCAACAAAATATTTGATGTGATAATAAACGGTGGACAGTTGAAACTGCCTGAGGCAGAGAAATGGTTGGAGAAATTTAAATGAAATATTGATATCAAATTCACCCGATCTGTCACAATTATGTGTAAATTGAGGTTTTCTGTGAAAACTGGGTGTGCTACAGTGTGGTCCAAGGATGCAAATGACAAGGCTGCTTGTATATGTACATGTACATGTATATTTGTTATTATAATCTGGTTTGCTCATTTATTTCATTTGTACTGTACTATATTCTTTTCATTTATTTCCATTAAGTATAAAATACCGCATAGGTGGAATAACAGGAGGCCAGCAGAAATTAGAACAGTTTTGCAGAGGATTTAAAGCTTCCAGCATTAAACCTTGTCCTTTGAAATACTTGGAAACTAGTGTGACTGGAATAGGAAAGAGAGAAAGAGAGGTTGAGAAACAGAAGGGAGAGAAAGAGAGAGAGAGAGAGATAGAGGGGAGGGATGGAGAGAGAGGGGAGGGATGGAGAGAGAGAGAGAGAGAGAGGGGGGGGGGGGGGAGCGGGAGGGAGAGAGGGAGAGAGGGAGAGAAGGAGATAGGGAAAATAAAAGAGAGAGAGTCATGAATATATATTTTAAGAAAGAGAGTCATGAATATATATTTTAAGAAAACACTTGTTTGTGAAATCATAGCTGAGGCTACATGTATAATTTCATAACTGTACGTGATGTAGGGATATCCCCGAATTTACTTTACAAATAAACAAGACTTGTTTGGATATTAAAGTTAGAAATTGCTGTAGGCATTTTGAAGGTTTCAGAAAAAACACCAACATGTTACAGATCTGTACTTGTATTTATGGAAAATGAGTGGGTAGTGATTGTTGTGATAAGACATCTAAGCAAAAGTAAGAAAGGCAGCAGGGTTGAAAGGGGACATGAAAGAGGGGGGGGGGGGGGGGAGGGGAGGCAGAAGGAAAGATATATAATGCAAGAAAGCTACATGTACATGTATGTAGTCAGATATGGATGGAAACGGAGAGTAATAGAGAGAAAGAGAGAGAGAAGAAACTAAGGAGAGTCGGGTAGAAATAGAGACAGATTGGGAAGGAAAGAGTGAAGGAAAGGAAATGATTGTGTGAGAGGCAGAAACAGAGAGAGAGAGAGAGAGAGAGGGAGGGAGGGGAGCAAGAAAGAGAGAGAGAGAGAGAAAGAGAAAGAGAAAGAAAAGAAAAAGGTAATAAAAGAAAAAAAGAAAGTGAAAAAGGTAATAAAAGATGTTTAGAACTTAATTAAGAAGTGGGGATGAAGGAACTTAATTAAAAAGTGGGGAGGGATAAAAAGACAATGGTTAAAAAAAAAATGTATAGATGAAAAAAAAAGAAGAGGAAATGAGGAGAAAGAAAGAGAGAGAGAGAAGGGGGGGGGGGGTTTAGGGGGTTAGAGAGAGAAATGTACATCTACATGTACATGTACATCAGCCTTGCTCCGTGTATATATGTTTGCATCCGAATGCGGAAACGGTTGTAATGAATTCACCAATCGTTTAAATGCAGTTACCCGCCATTACATGGCCTGTAAAGATTCGCCTCATTGTTTACCAATGCAATGCATGGTTATCAGTGCAGTGTTTGCCCTTTCACTTGGGACGGTCCTAGGATCACAAATTACTCTCTATTGCAACGTAAGTGCTTGCCAAATACTCCTACATGTACATGCGTGCAGTGATAAAAAATGAATCGTTCGTTTGTTTGTGTTATCCAAAAGCCAAATGGTGAAACCAGTGAAGGGCATGATTAATATTGATTACACTCTACCCAAACATCCCCATGAATCCGACAAAGTTGTGCTGTTTGCAGTCGGTAATCACAATGTTATGTAAATGTTATGACTGCGATGTAATATGTAGACCCTACATGTTTGTGGCAAGTAAGAGGGATGGACCTTCCACATATGGTGTGAAATCAAGAGGGTCTAATTACGAGAGCAGTGTCCCTAGAGCATGATGATGTTGCTGTCGGTGTCATCATGGCTGGCTGTGAATATGTACTACATGTACATGTAGACCCTACATGTTTGTGGCAAGTATTAAAGAGGGATGGACCTTGTGTCCTTTAAATATTTTTGTAGAGTTTAAAACTTGCAAACTAAAGTTTTTCCAAACAAACATAATGTGGGAATTCATTAGAAAAGTAGCATCACAACTAAATACCTTGCAAAATATTTTGCATCGCTATGTGAGATTCCCTGTAATACATTAAATACATTAAGAGCAGAAGAGGGTCATTACTTGATGCTTTTGAGTCCTTTTATCACCTGTTTCCTACATGTACATGTATGTTTGCCTGTGTTACATGTAGTATGGCTAGAGTGCCCAGGGCCCTCTTGCATAAAAAGTTGCGATTAAACGCAACTCAAAAAATTAAACGCAACTCGATTTTCAACCAATCAGGATCGCGTATTTGGGACTTGCGTTTTATTGCTTGAGTTACGTTTAATTGCAACTTTTTATGCAAGAGGGCCCAGGTCTGCGCAGTGCCCATGTCTGCGCACACGCGTAACTGCGCGATTCTTAAAAACAAAACACGCAAGGAACACAAACTTTTCATCCTTATTATAGCAATCATTATTCATGCAAAAAACGAGTCAAAATGCTGTAAAAAGGCCTTTTTCAGATATTTTATTCTCAAGCCTCAAAATGTTGCCTTTCACGTCAAAACTCCCGAACTGCATGTAAAATGAATGAGTGCACAGACACATGGGCACCATTGTTTTTTTGAACGCTGAAATGACACGGCTGCTGTTTCTTGTGAAAATGGCATTGTTCTTGCTCTAATTTTCATGAGATTTTTTGCAAACTTGTACTCTTTAGAATATCAGGAATAATATAAAACTAAGCATTAGAGGAATATTGGAGAAATTCTTGTTCATTTTCAGGTCAAATCTTAATAGGTGCACAGACATAGGATCTGCGGATGTGGCATGTCAGCAAATAATGCTTTCTTGGTACACAAAGGTTGATATGAATATGATCATGACTTACTTCAAAGAAAAATTCCATACATATACATGTACAGTGTACAAGTAGGTAGTTAATTAAAGATAAGGTTGAGTTGCCATTTCTGTGTGCAGTGCATACGCTTTTCAATGAGAGTGGATCAATTTCTTATTACTTTGATGATTCAAGAACATCACAGTACACATCAATTCTGATGTATGTACATGTACATGTACATGTATATATGTAGACATGATCAACCTTTCCCAATTACCCGGAGACAGTTTCTTTCACAGTGTGATCACTTGACCAGGACTCAACTTTAAATGTTTAATTGATTGATTGTCTTGAAACTGTTCTATTAAATTGTTGAATTTTTCTACTTGTAATAATTCACAGAAATTAGCAATCAAAACTGGACTTCTCTTTAAACAGATCATCATAGATTGATAAACCATATCAGATACATAAAATTAAATGTAAACTTAAAGAAAAAGGATGGGAAACAATTATGTGTGGCAACCTCTTAAAAGAATACTGAAAAGGTTCATCTGGTAATGTATACATGTACATGTAAAAAACCTAATTCTCAAGCATGAAAGATTAATCTTGGAGGAACTTTATGAAATCAAGGAATCTGCCTTGAAGCATGCACTGCACTCCGGGCTGAAGTTGAAACTTAGTGAAGTTGATTATCTCCTGTATGTTCTTCTGCCCATCAGAAAACAATAATGAATCCCTCCTGAGCTTCTCAGCGCATCACAGGATCCCTGTCGTCGATATTATGGATCGGTAACCCGGTCTGGCCAGCTTATGGCTTCTACGATGACGCGGGGTGAGGCACGTTATTAGAAAGTGTGGTTTGAGTGCCTATCACCTGGGTCTGGCTTAAACCACGCAAAAACACCTCCTTACCAGACCTTGTTGGGTGCAGAAACTGAAGGGCAATGGGTTATGGCTACACTTAATTGGCTATACCCTTGCACTAAAAAGAAAACCAAACCAAAAAACAACAAAAAGTGCTTTTCAATTATAACTTGATGTACATGTACATGTACATGTACATGTGTTGCATTTTAAAGGATATGGCACTTTCTAAAGGAAAAAGAAAATTTAATATTGATGACTGATGGTTGATACCTGACTCCAGTACAGTGTCTCTTTTTGTGACACTTTTGCATTAATATCTTTTGATCCAGAATGCTAAGAATTACACATTTGACTGTTCATGAGCACAAAGAGCAGAAATCACTGAAAACTGTGAGTCTACATGTACATGTACAGTACTTCCAAGGCAGTACATTGTGCCGTTCATGAATTAGACCTTTTTTTTGTTTTTTGTTTTTACTTATCATTACAGTTTCTAAATTGGCAACACGGCATTAAATATATTTAATCCTTATTTTATTGGTTCATTTAATAAACATACAATTTTTTTTTCAATTTATATAGGAGTGAAAAATAAGAATAAGTTTGCCAATTTGTGGAGGGCAACCTGATTAATGTAGACCATAAGAAAAGTCTGAACTGCTATGGGTTAAAAAAGCAAGCGTACATGTACATACGTGCAAATGTATATTTACAAAATATGATTTAATTTTGGAAGACTACATTTGCCACTCTGCACTCAGGTGTAGTACAGTATCTTCCTGGTACATGTAGGAAGATATATTGCTAGAATGCTGTTTGCACTGAAATGGTTAGCCTAGCTATAATTAAGCCTTGGTTTATATTTTAATGTCTTGATCCCTATTTGAAGTGGATATGAGCACTATATGTAATTTGAAGCCAGTATTATTACTGGTATTTTATTATGATTATTGAGCAATGAGTGTTGGGCTCTGTCACTATGCCATCACCACCTCTTGGACAGGAGTGGGATATAAATCTACATATTCTGCAGCAGAAACTCTGAAAATACTGATGAAAACTTTGCAGGCATTAAAAAAACCCCTAAAAATGGAACTACAGTACCTTGATCAATTACCAGAGTTTAATTTAAATATGAGCACTGAAAATGCATAGTGAATCTTCTACCATTTTACTTTAAAGAAGTTTATTTAAATTCATTTATTTTGTCTTATTTATTTTATACTGCAGGGTTGGACTGATCAGTTATAGCATGCTAAACTGCTTTCCAAAGGCACCCTGCGTTTCAACAAATCATTTCTACATGAAAATACAAAATAAACACTTACATGTAGGTAACATGGTAAATTACAAAAATGGAGAGTGAATTAATGGTATTATAAAATAAACATATTTCAAAAGCAATGTTATGATTCCATTGAGTCAAGATTTAAAGCTTTGCATAGTTTTGTAAAAACTTAGGGATGTTCAAGTATGAGCATTATCAGGGAGTGCATTAAACAATTTGGCTCCAACATATGCATAAGAATTTCTTTTTATATTCTGTCCTTGGGCAAGTAGTTGGAGGGGCATTTTAAAGAATAACGTGTCTGCTTTAATGAGGAAAGTACATTAACTGTCATCATATTACACAACAAGTACCTGTTGTAACATGTACATGTAGGTACACGCTGTCTTTTGCAACCAGAAGGGCATTAAACACTGTATATACATGGACATGTAGTCGTAACACCCTTCTTGCTTTCAACAGATAATGTACACAATCGCGATTATTATTATTCGTTGATAATCCTCATTGCAAAGCAGACGTCATCAATCAAGGGTACGAGGTCTTAGCACCGAGAATTCTATATCGCTGAAAATGATCTACTTTATTACGGCTGGGATTGGACCGAAGGGAATAGCGATACTCTCTTCAAATGTCCTGTCCATAGATATTCATCGCAATGTGTACATTACATACATGTATGTGTGGTATTCACACTCGATTGAATATTTGTTACATATCATCTGTTGTCTTGCTGTACAGAGAATATGTAATGCTGATTGTATGTTAAAAGCGAGGAAAAACAAATTGTAGTAAGGAGCATACTGTGAAAATGTATAGTCAGAAAATTACAATATTTTTATTTTACATGTACACATATATTGTAAATTGGATTGGCAAACTGTTAATTGAATGTTTACAAACATGCAAGCTAAACACACATGATAACACTGTAATGCAGTAAATGTTTGACCAGTATAAATTTCTTTATATGGACACTTTCTTCACGAACAATTTTGAGACAGTTTACTCAATGCAATTTCAAATATTCTAGTTTCCTGTCAATATATATTTTGTTCACTAAAATACATGTACATGTAGATGTACTTCTATGTTGAACATTTCACTCTATAGATAACTTTGACATGTATGTAAGTCCCTTCAAAGGATTCACCTTATACAGGTCAGCAAGTTAAAACTCTTCCTTTTGTTGTGATGAATGGATTTGCTTATTAGCTTTCTTCATCTCATGTTCTTGGCCAATCAAACTTACATCATAAGCTTTTATGCACCTGATCTCAATCGAACTGATGATCGCACTTCGCGCTAATGTCCATCTTATTATCCTCTCTTCAAAGGATTTGTTCTACATGTATTAAAGTAGTCATCTCTCCCCCTCTGTTGTCTTTCTTTCTCTCTCTCTCTTTCTCTTTCTGTAGTTCTCTATCCCCTTTCTTTCCTTTTCTCTCTCCCAGGGCCCTGTCTCACGTGCTCTCTTGTGCCTGTCTCTTGCCTAATTTCCTGTTTGTCCTCCTCTTTTTTCTGTGCTCTTTTTCTTTCCTTTCCTTCTCTGTAGCTCTCCCCACTCGTACTGTATACATACATGTACATGTACTCCCCCCCTCTCTCTCTCTCACTCCCTCTCTCTTCCTATTGCCTTACTCTTCTGTCTGCGATCTGTCTTTTCTCTCCTCCTCTCTCCCTCTTGCTCTGTCCTCACCCCTCCTTCTTCACTTGACTCTCCCTTTTCTCCTTTCCTTTGTAGATGTATCCTCAGCCTCCCCCTCTCTGTCCCATCCTTTTCTCTCCTCTCTCTCCCCCTCCATTCATCCATCTCCCCACCTCTGTACTCCTTTCTCTCTTTCTCTCCTTTACTCTGTTTCACTCATTTCATATTTTCTACTTTCTCCTCTCTCCCCTTCTTCCCCCTCTCTCTCTCTACATCATCAAGGATTGATGATACTTGAAATGCTCATTACTCTTCCCAGGTCTTACAAGGACCAACATACACGTCTCTTGATTACATGTAAGCACATGTACACATGTTGATGATGTTAAAGGTTGTCTTAGTTCTTAAAATTACAACCAAACTTATTAAATACAAAAAATGTTACCTTAATTATATAATTGTGAATGGTGCAATATGCTGCATTGAAGAGAGTCTCAAATAATTTTCAGTGAGTTTTGCTCTTTCTGCTCATGTACAAAGTATAATGTGCACTTCCTAGCATTCTGGATCAGAAGATAATGCAAAAACATCACTAAAAAGAGACACTGTAAGTACTGCTATGGGTTGAATACAGCTTTACATATGTAGCTCATTATCTACATGTACAGGTTGATCATGTGCAAGTACCTGTCGGTCAAGTATTTTACACTCTGTACTCATGCACTTGATGCTTCAGATGGTGCTTTTCACAGGTTTTCCACAATTTTAGAAAGTGATTGTAGTTGACATCTTACTGTAGCTGATTTACACGTGCAAGTCTTCTCTATTAACTTTGTTTAGAACTAGATGTGTGCAACGTGCTCTAGCGAAATTTGCTCCTTGCTTTATTCAATCAAAGATATGTCTACATGTATGTAGGATTAGGGTTATAGAGTGATGGGGTTTTATGCTACTTTTAGGGTTAGGGTTAGGTTCAGTGATAGGTCCAGAGTTGAAGTTACATGCACATGTTGGTTTATACTTTAGGCAGATAAGTGACAAAACTGTGCACTTTTACCTAAAAGCATGAAATTTGGCACAGTGGTAGAACCGCAAGTAAAAAAGCATTTTAAGAAGGGGGGGGGGGGGACCCGGTTAAAAAAGGTCAAAGGTCAGCCATGACGGCCATTTTTTATAATGGCCGCCATATCCCCTTAATAAGGATGGTGTAGAAAATTGACAGTGGGGCTGTGGTTGCTCAAGCATCTGTCTTACTATGACAGAACTGCAATATCAACCAACCTCTACAATGTAATTTTTTGTATCATTGAAAAGGTCAATATCTTCCTCAGATTACCATTTATATGTACACGTGTAATGTACAAACTACTGTATGATATAGTCTGTCGGATTCTTATCAGTATTTTTTTCTTCTCATCTCTGTTATCATAATATGGCATTTACATGTACTTCTCCACTGATTCCATGCAAGAACCTTTTTTTTTTTTTTTTGAACAATATTGGGATACATTTTGAGTTAACATCTACTATAGATCATAAAACCTTAAAATGAAAAAAAATCCAAATAAAACTGTGTATCATGAAAAAAAGAAGACTTTAATTAAACAGGAGAAAAAACCTCTTAACTTTTTCAATCGAAAGGTTATATGATGACAATACAGTGGTATGCATTTCAAATGAAATAAAATTCAGAAGAATAATTAATAATTTGTGCATGAATGTAGTACATGTATGTTTGTGAAGCTTGAGTGTTGTACAAATTCAATTTGAACAGTTACGTACATGTATGTAGGTTATGCTTGACCATATGTACACTGTTCAACTCAAATATAATGCTGTATTTGAGCATACTACTTTGGAAATGTGGTACACATATTAAACATAGAATGCACGTAATGCATACTTCCTACATGTAAGAATGCATTCCAAATTTTAGTTTGAATATCATGTATACAACAGTACAATGTTGCCAACCTGAATGAAGGCACGACCTGTAAGTTTTTTAATTTACCACAGCAGGCAACATAAGCCAATTGAATTGACAGCATTGAAAGTAACTTGGTGGTGGAATTTAAGAAGAAAGGGCAAAACACTTGAGAGAAATGATTATCATGGCCATTTGTCCCCCCGTTCCCGATCCCTCCAGGATTTTGAGTTGCAAAGCCATGATCAGGCTGACAGATCTGGTGCAAGGAAAAAGCCAAATTTACTCCCCGCTTTCTATTTTCAGAGGTTCATGTCCGCAGGGCATGCACTACATTATTGACATTTTGGGAAGCCCGTTGAGCGGCCTGGGATTGCGGTCCTTTGGGGGCTCTGGTGGGGTCGGCTTCTCTGTCTTTATCGATGATTTTCTGCCAAACGATGTTTGGGTTTTCCGCGATTGTGCGAGGTCGTCCGAGTGTGGGGTACATGCAAGTGAAACAGATGGCACCAGGCAGGAAATTCAAGTTTATAGGAGA
The DNA here is from genome assembly GCA_025618425.1 of Heliocidaris tuberculata. Taxonomy (NCBI): domain Eukaryota; kingdom Metazoa; phylum Echinodermata; class Echinoidea; order Camarodonta; family Echinometridae; genus Heliocidaris; species Heliocidaris tuberculata. The sequence goes on from CM046849.1 coordinate 265,603, forward strand.
CTTAATTTGTGGATTGTGGAGAGTGTCGTTTCACAATGTGTACATGTACATGTAGGGAGGTCTTTAGATATAAAAATATTCCCAAGTTTTCATCATAAATTTTGCAGGTTAACCCTTTCAAGAGAATTGACCACATTTTGTGGTTTGGCTCAATAACTTTTGATTCAGAGATCTAAAAAATATACCAGATGCAGGAGTAGAAAAAGCAAAAATTTCTACACACATTGTGTCCATTTTTGTTGCATGACCATATTGCGTTTGATGCCAGGAATTTCAAAAAGGAGAATAAGCTTCATAATCCTTAAATTGGCAACACATTGAGAGGTTCAAAATCACTATTTTTTATCAAAATTGGCAATTTTTTCAACTTTTCGACAAAGTTTCTAATGATGTATATTGTTTTCAAAGATATTGCATTTTGTTAGAACCGTGTAGCACTAAAAGAAAAATATTTCTGTTGCCAATTTGAAGAACGAAATGTGATAAATTTAGCCTTTAAATAATTCCTGTCATGAAAGGGTTAATATGATAATACATGTACACCCTATCAAATTGATATGAGTAGAGGTACATGTAAGTCATAAAATCAAGGTTAGTGATTTTAAATTACATGTACATGTACAGTACATGTATTTCAATCCATTTTTAAGTCACAGCTTTAGTCAGTGATTAAAATCATATTAATCAAACAAATTACTTAAGATCTTTGATTTTCTTTTCAGATAGTCATGTAGGGGTTTGAATAAGCCTTAATTTTGTTAGCCCTGCTTTAATAAAATGATTGAAAAATGGGATTGTTACAATTAAAATGGCAATACACACATTAGCTACATGTACATGTACATTTATTGCCATTTTAAAAGAGACATTTTTATTGTTTGTCTATGTTCATTCTTTTATGCCTTTTTGAAATGTGTAAAGACATGTAAAAGTTATTAGCAATTTGCAATTTACTTTTAATGAAAGATACTTCACTTAATAGTATTTTTTTGATGTCGTGTTATCTTGCCTTTACAGTAGTGAGATATTTGTAAAATATAAATGCAACTGAAAAGTGTATGTATTTCCATCAGTGCCATGGAGAATTCCTGTCAGTGGTTGTCCATCTTAAGATCAAAAGTCCTATAGATGGAAATTAAATTTTACATTCAATTTAATGATTTCTTTGTAGAATGGTGACTCCTCTATTCTTGGACTGCATTGTACACTTACTTCAAGATGAAGTTTTGTTCAGGGTATGAATATTTTGATGTATTGGACCTCCTTTATGAACTATAGTGTTCTTCGGCTCTAAAAAGTCAAGTACCTCTATAAGTGAAATGCACAGGCTGAGGCACCTTGCTTGCAGTCATGAATGTTTATTGTTCATTTGACGGAATTGAAGGGTGTAAGTTTCATCGCAAACTTCTCGGAGCTGTGGTCATGAATACTACTGGTGTATGAATATCTTCCTTCTGGCATTTGTGAGCATTACCAAATTGATATGAAGAACCATGCCACAAGTTTGAACATATGGAAGAGCCCTTCTTTCTTTTCCTCTCTATAGAATGTACGTGTGTATGTATAAAAGCCTTGTTCAAATGTATGTAGCTGGCAAACTACTGTGGCAAAATAAAAACATTTTACATGTGAATGAAAAGGAAGTTGCTGAAAAATGTAGCTCTGCGCAAGAAAGGTCCTACATGTATGTGTATTCTCTAAATACAGATATATGTGAAGCGCATTAATTACTTACAAGTAATCATTTCATTTTTGCAGCGACAGTTTTTTTTTTTTACCATAGCATGTGTAGACGAGGTTTATAAAAAGTCCATCCAAGCTCCAAACATCCATGCTGTATGTATCACATCTGTGATATTAATTCTCATTGCATAAAGATTTTCAATCTTACCCTTGACCTGTATTGGCCAGTGTCATGGAAGAAGCAATCTTGCAGATTAATCTGCTACTGTCGGATTGCGATACAAAACACACATGTGGTTGTTGGTTTGTCGATTTAACGATTTACCCAGTAGGTCTAGGGGTAGACTTTGTATTGCAGATTAATTGGAGGGTGTAGTGATGATTATACAGAGCTGTGGTAATACATGAAGCTCCGATCCCTAACCCTAAATAGAGTCAATTCCTGAGTCTCTTTTCCTTGGAGACTCTAGATTTGGTTTTGTGATTTAGAGATTTACCCAATACATGTACATGTCGGTCTACAAGTAGACTTTGTACATGTATTGGAGATTATGTGGAGGATGATTATGATCTGTTTGGAGGAAGAAGGGCACTAACTCTGTGTTAAAGTATGAGTTAACACCCTTCTGGCTCCAAACAGACAATATGAATAATTTTAGCTTCAAGATATAAACTGCAATTACTCTATTTGGGATTTCCAGAACACTTATTTCTATAGGATAGAAATAAAAGAAACAGACATTGTACAAAAAGTCAAATTGTACATGTATGTAAGCCATCATTTACTGCTATGCAACAAACAGTAATTGTATCACTCTTCATACATGTAGGCATTTAAAGATAAAGTTGAGTTCTGGTTGTGCAATTACATCTTTAAAGAAACTATCTCAAAGCAGTTTGGAAAGGTTGATCATTTCCACACAAGAACTGATTTATAGTGCTCTTTGATTCACCAGAATGATCAGAAATTGACCCAATTGATCTCGCTGAAAAGCACATGCACAAACAGAAATGATTATACATGGGACTGCACACACATGTGGCTAAGTCACACTCCAGCTATTTGTCATCATATTTTGAATATGAGATCATCTGAAGAGCAATCCTTTTTCAGGGGACATATTTCTACTATGATGTTCTTACAAACTGACATGAAAAGAATGAGAAGGCTCACAAAATATTTCTCATCTTTGCCAGCCCTCAATCTTCTCTTTGAAGTGCAGTGTGCAGTACATGTACCTCAATCTCTTATGGTATATAGCTCACTATACAAACAGTACACATTGAACTGTTTCCCCTCAGGCTCATCAGGATTCTTAATGCCTTGTTTTTACTTGGCAATTAAGCCCAAGAGGATGAAGTGTTTTTGCTCACAGCCAGCGCACTAATGAAATGCAGTTGAAAGGCAAGCAGCCAAGGCTACTTGTATTCTCCTTTCGCCTTTGAAAGGAGCTTTTAAAGTTGGTTTTAAGAGACGTGCTACAGCAGCCATGGTCAGTTTACTGCACTAGCAGAATTCAGCACTTCAACCCTGGACCAAACATTATACCTAATCCTAGTCCTTCCCACCAACCCTTACTTAAAGGGAAGCTTGAGTTCTGGGAAATACGGAAGCTTTAAAGTGCCATTCTACTTGACGAGATGGCGAGATATTTTATCTTGTCAAGTCGACTTAATAGCCTTATCATGTCGACTAATATCACCTTTGTAAGTCGACATGGTGACAAAAATTATCATGCCGAGTCGACTTCTAAAAAGTTACATGTCGTCATGTTGACATAAGGTATCTTGCCAAGTCGACTTCTAAAAAGTTACATGTCGTCATGGCGACATAAGGTATCTTGCCAAGTCGACTTCTAAAAAGTTACATGTCGTCATGTTGACATAAGGTATCTTGTCAAGTCGACTTCTAAAAAGTTACATGTCGTTATGGCGACATAAGGTATCTTGCCAAGTCGACTTCTAAAAAGTTACATGTCGTCATGTTGACATAAGGTATCTTGTCAAGTCGACTTCTAAAAAGTTACATGTCGTTATGGCGACATAAGGTATCTTGCCAAGTCGACTTCTAAAAAGTTACATGTCGTCATGTTGACATAAGGTATCTTGTCAAGTCGACTTCTAAAAAGTTACATGTCGTTATGGCGACATAAGGTATCTTGCAAAGTCGACTTCTTAAAAGTTACATGTCGACATGGCAACATAAATTATCTTGCCAAGTCGACTTCTAAAAACTTACATGCCGTCATGGCGACATAAGGTATCTTGCCAAGTCGACTTCTAAAAAGTTACATGTCGACATGGCAACATAAATTATCTTGCCAAGCCGACTTCTAAAAACTTACATTTCGTCATGGCGACATAAGGTATCTTGCCAAGTCGACATGGCAACATGAATTATCTTGCCAAGTCGACTACTTTAAAGTTACATTTCGACATGGCGACATGTAAGTTTTAAGAAGTCGGCTTGACAAGATAATTTATGTTGCCATGTCGACATGTAACTTTTAAGAAGTCGACTTGGCAAGATACCTTATGTCGCCATGATGACAGGTAACTTTTTAGAAGTTGACTTGGCAAGATACCTTATGTCAACATGACGACATGTAACTTGTTAGAAGTCGACTTGGCAAGATACCTTATGTCGCCATGATGACAGGTAACTTTTTAGAAGTTGACTTGGCAAGATACCTTACATGTATGTCGCCATGACAACATGTAACTTTTTAGAAGTCAACTTGGCAAGATAATTTTTGTCACCATGTCGACTTACAAAGGTGATAAGTCGACATGATAAGGCTATTAAGTCGACTTGACAAGATAAAATATCTCGCCATCTCGTCAAGTAGAATGGCACTTTAAAGCTTCCGTAGGGAAAGGTAAAAAATAATTTGTGAGCTATCTCATTCTTTTTATGTTAGTTTGGATGAGTATCATAGTAGATATGTCCCCTGAAAAGGGTTGCTCTTCAAATGCTCTCACATTCAAAATATGAACAAGAAACAGCTGAAATGTTCAGGCCGAACATTTGTGTGTAGTCCCATATACACATTTCTGTGTACAGTGCATGTGACTCTCAGCAGGACTGAGTCAATTTCTTATCATTTTGGTGATTCTAAAACCTTAAAGTGATTTGGTAACTTTGTAGAGGCTTGATAAAATCTGAGCTGCCTGGCCTTACATGCTATCAGTGTATGTAATATGGTGTAAAATAAAGCCCAGAAAAAAAAAAGCACTTCAGAATCATCATGTGCTTCACATAAGTAAACATATGCAAGTGACCGGAAATACCAGACTCATTTCCCCCATAGACACAGTGTTAGACTAAAGTGTATGGCCATACGCTTTCGTAAATGGGAGTATTCAGTCATACATGTAGATATCTTAATAATAGCATTATATATTTGAAAACCTTTCTATGCCTGGCTATTTACATGTATTTATCCTTCTGAACATCATTATATAAGACAGATATCAAAATTCAACAATTTATTAAATCAAGCCTCCACAAAGTAACCGAACCCCTTTAAAGCATACACCAATTCTTATGTGCTCTATAATCAACCTTTCCCAATTGCTTTGAGACAGTTTCTTTCACAATTCAATCTCATCACCAGAACTCAACTTTTTCTTAAAAACCTGAATGCAATCCAACCATAGCTCTACATGCATCTTTGACGAAATAAAACCGGAGCATGTGTGATGGGGACCCTGTAAAGCACATTTGTATATTTCCAAAATACATTTGTGTACATGTATGTGCAGTGACACACTTTTAGTAAAATGTTTATATTTTTCAGGCCTATATGTCAATGGTAAATGTTGTGTAATAAGCATGATTTAATTTAAGCTTTGCAGTCCTTCAACAAGCACCGTAAATGTCATTAAAATCTATGTCCTAATAATGAAAGTATCTTGACTGCAACCATTTTCTAACACGAAGGATATTCCTTTCTTTAAATGTGGCTCATAACACTATACATGTAACCCTAAACATTACCTAAAACGTAATCGCAACCAAAATCCCCAATCCTGTATCTTTGAGAGGAAAAAAAAAAGAAAAAAAAGAAAGAAGGAAATAAAAAAAGAGTAAATGTTGCCTGTAGCAAATGTTGCCTGGAGCAAATATCATAAGTGAATGAAATCGGATATACAATAAAAAGTCCTGAATTTTTTTAAAGTTGAGATCACTGTACCTGTATATATGTACACTGGTACTTCACACTGGAAAATTATCAATGTCACGGTGATGTATTGTCTGTCAGCATTTGCTTTTACACATAAAATGACAGAAATTTGATTTTTCTTTGTTTGTGTCAGAGCAGGATTTCCTTTTATTGGAGGACATATTTAACAGTGTCTACATGTAAGGGATATTATCTGTCCTGTTTGAAGGAGGCCTATTGTTTACAATTTTTTTTCTCCAGTCTGTGATGTTGATTGCAAAAAGCACATTTCTTTCTGTTTTGGAGTGATGATGAAAAATAAATGTTTTTGCTGTGTTTGATTCAAAGCTTTTAATAGATTACTTTTGTATATTGTAACACGAGGGATGACCTTCTGTTTTGAGATAATGAAGCAGGACTGATGCTGTAGATCTGGGATATCTGCTTGCGGAAAATTCTGATCGTGCTGAATATGAAAAAAACCCCATTGAAATATAAAACTCTGTTCATGTTCTTCCACGGATAGTTAAGTATTAGCATCGAAATAAAGCTCCTTTTAATGTAAACGTGTCTATGCGGGATGTGTGCATGCATTGAATGATGGAGAATTAAAGAAAGTAGATCTGGAGAGTGTCAAAATGGCTTACGCAATAAGGGAGACGTTAAAAAAAAAATATTAGGGGAGAGGGAGGGAGGGGGGTATGGAGAGAGGTAGGGGAACAGGGGGAAGAGGGAAGAAAAGGAGGGCAGGGATGGAGGGAGGGGTAGGGGAGGAGGAGTGGGGGATTGAGGAGGAGAGAGAGAGAGGGAGTAGAAGGGAGGAGAGGGAGTGGAATTAGGGAAGGATAGGGAGGGGAAGGGAAGGATAGGGAGGGGAGTGACCGAGAGAGGAAAGGTACAATGTAGGGGAAGGGGAGGGAGGTTATCGAGGGAGGGGTAGATGGAGGTATGGGAGGGAGGGGTAGATGGAGGGAGGGAGAGGAAGGGAGGGAAGGAAGGGAAGGATATGGAACAGAGTGACAGAGAGAGGAAAGGTAAGGGAGGGATCGAGGGAGGGGAGGGAGGTATGAGAGGGAAGGGGAGAGGAAGAGAGGGAGAGGGAGAGAGGGAGCTGAGGGAAGGAGATGGATGGATGAATGGAATGACAGATGGAGAAACAGGCAAGATCAGAAAGCATAATGTCAAGTAGGAAAAAAATATTGATTGCAAGAGAAGAAAAAAAACAATTACGTGGGAAAGACAAAGTCTGACTTAGACATTCCCCTTCTAAAACAGATTAAAAAACAGAAATTTAACAGAAGATACATATCGGGAGGAAGTTAGAGAAAGAGTGAGAGAGAAGAAAAGTAAGAAGATGAAGTGCAAGGTATACCCGCAATGACTCAGAAATCACGTCACGCTAACATCCCATTCCGTCTTTGCGAAAGCCCTTCATGAAAGGACACATTTTCCGCCTGACTTTCTTTTAACTTAAACGTGTAGTATTCTGCATGTGCATTCATCTGTACACCATAGGATTGCACTGAGTACATGAATGAAAGGGGGAATTAGATTTCCCGTGACTGGGAACAAATTGACGTATCTTTCCTCTCCTCTCCCACTGCAATATACCAAGAGGGTGTTACAAACATACCATGTATTCAAGTGTGTCACTGCACTGTTCGTGGGGTGCCTAGAGGTACAAAGGTAAAAATGGAGAAAAAAAAGAGGTACTTCTGGGTACTTCTGCTTCTATTATAATGTTGAGTCATAACATGTTTTCATGAACAACTGCTTAAAACTAAAAGCTAAAAAGTAGTACTTTTTCTAAAGTACATGTATGGCAGTGCTTGTCATTTACCTTGTTTCCTGCAATTTCTTTAGTTTCCTATTAGATCACAATCAAGTCAATCCCCCCCCCCCCACCTGCTTAACACACTTAGAAAAATAATAAAGTGTACACTCTTTATTGTTTCAAGTATTCATATAATCTGTCAATAAAATATAATAAAATATATATCAAATTAAAGAAAACTTAATACTCTACCAACTTCCATTAAGATTAAGTTTTAGACTTTATGCTTGGATGGGCACATTCATTTAAAATAGAGCAAGAAGCCATTATGCAAACCTACATAAAGGTACATTTTATGATGCAGAATTTTTGTGTACATATTAGTGTTGGTGAAAAAAATAACAACACTAGATTGGCTGGCAATTCAGCTCTGCCAAGCTCCAAAAAAGCTCTGGTAATCTGAAAAAAGGGCCCTGGTAAAAAAAAAAAAAACAACATCAAAATTAGGGTGAGAAAAATTACAGTTTTACAATACCAAATCCGTAAAAAAAGCTGTGAACAGAAAAGTAATTTTGACACTGATTTGTGTGAACCTTTTCATCTATTCTTCTCTTTTCTTTCTACTTTCTATTTTCTGAATTTCTTTATCCTACTCTGCAACCTAGAGCACTCTACAGAGTGGATTTGGTGTATTATAGATTAGATTAAATACTATTATTATCAGTTTATACATGTAAATACAGTATATGTATTGGTACAACATGGTCAAATGATGTTTATCTTTACTTCATGTATGACATTGAAAAATATAGACCCTACTGGCCTTGGAAATGTTAGACAGGTGGGAACGTTCTATTTCAGATAAATAAGCCTAGGGAAGGATAAAATCAGAAAGCCCTCACTGCACATCACCTGAAATCAAGTGATGGACAACACAATCAGGGTTCGGTGTAGGATAGACCGTAGGTAGTCAAGCATAGAGCTATATGTTACAGTTCGTTACGACTTGGAAGGGCAGTGTTTGTTGCCTGTCTAGATGCCAAATGATCCGATTAACTCAACAAATATGGGGCTGACCCACAATGATAATCTCACTGCCCACCGAACCAGAAAATAGCATTTCAGAGAAAGAGAGAGAAAGAAAGAGAGAGAGAGAGAGAGAGAGAGAGAGAGAGAGGGTGAAAGATAGCATTGTAGATAGAGACAGAGAGAAAGGTAGATTGATTTTGTTTTGTTTTCAAATGCTACTTATTTGGTCACTTTGATATACAAAATAGTTATATATTCAGAGTGAGAAATACATACTGTGTTCACATATAATTATAATTTTTCTTTATTCTACACTAATTATCCATGGTAGAGAGATTACAGAGATTAGAAAGATTGAAAGACAGAAAGACTGAAAGAAAGAAAGAGATACATGTAGAAACCTACTGTAGAAAGATAGAAAGATATAAAAATAGAAAAAATGGGATTGAGAAAGAAACTACATAAAGAGAGACAGAGAGAGAGAGAGAGAGAGAGAGAGATGTAGAAGGGAGAGAAAGATACAATGGTAAAAATGGATGTGATTTAATAGTCGTTTAATTGGTGATCAGTGGTATTTTGAGTTTGAGTTTAAGATCGTAGAAAGAGCAGTAGATTTAAATGTAGATTAAAAAAGGGATAGCTTTCTAAATGTTTCTTGATCGAGGGAAAGATATTTTCAATATAGGCAGAAAATTGGGCTTTTAATGGTAATTTGAAATGACGACTGTTAGATTTAGAGCTGACACAATATGGCTTTGCGATTAAAAAAAAAAAGGATTGACAACCCCCGCCCTTCCTCCGCTACATGATGCAAACTGAAGATTATCATACTTGATATGCATGTTTATTATGTCCTTCTTGCTCTCCTATGGTTTGTTGTATTGCCAGTCTTGATGTACATTTGACTATCTTCCTTAGATATGAACTTGTCATATTAGAAAAGAATCTTACTCATGTTCATGAACATGTACATTTCCTTGCTGGAAAGTGAGAATGAGAGTAAGAGAGAGAGAGAGAGAGAGAGAGAGAGAGAGAGCAGGAAAGAAAGAGAGAGAGAAGGAATGAAAGAGAGAGAGAGAGAGAGAGAGAGAGAGAGAGAGAGAATACATGCCTTGGAGAGAGAGAGAGAGAGAATACATGCCTTGTTGTGAGTTGATTCCCCAGGCACTCTTTTGCCTCTTGTTAGCCAACTTTCAATCTTTATGATTTGGAAAGGGCAATGAGCTGTTCCAGCCTGGCTGAGATATACAGAATGATGGAGGATCATTCCAATCAATTGTGGATTTCATCCCACAAAGAGATATTCATTTGAAAGATTGGAGAGCCAGATAGAGAGAGCAAGCTAGAAGAGAGATAGAGGAAAGAGAAAAGGGAGGGAGGGAAGAGAAAAGAAGAGGGAAGGAGGGAAGAGAAGAGGAAGGGAGGGCAGGAAGAGAAGATTATGGGAGGGAGAGAAGAGGGAGGGAGGGAGAGACGAGGGAGAGGGGAAAGAAAAGATGGAAGAGAGGAGAGACAAAGAAAAGTAAGAAAAGTAAGAAAGGGATAAAGAACAAAAAGGATGAGAGAGAGAGAAGAGGGAGAAAGAGAAGGAAAGAAGAGAGATAATGAGAGAAAAGAGGAAAGAGAGAAGAGACAGAAAAATACAAAAGGATAAAGGACAAAAAGAATGAGAGAGAGAAAGGGGAGAGAGAAGAAAAAAGAGATAACGAAAAAAGAGAACGAGAGACAAGAAAAGTAGAAAAAGGATAAAGAACAAAAAGGACGAGAGAAAGGGGGAGAGAGAAGGAAAGAAGAGAGATAATGAGAGAAAAGAAAAGAGTAAGATTAAATGATAGACAAGTAAATAGATGGAAGTAGCAGGAGAGGGAGGGAGAGGGAGGGAGAGAGAGAGAGGAGGGAGTATAAGACAGATGGTTAACGGGACAAACAGAAATCTATCTGCCTCTGAATACCCCATTACATTGATTTATGTCATGTTATTTAACTGTTGTCTCCTTTCAGTCTGTCAGGGAACAAGCGTAGTCCTGAGAGGGAAAAAAAAATTAGGTAAAAGAGATAAAAGAAAGAGAAAGATGTAGAGAGAATGAGAATGGAGAAGTGATGGTAAAAAATTAAAGACAGAGAAAGGGAAGAAAAAAAAATAGTTTGAAACAATATTTACAGAGAGAGAGAGAGAGAGAGAGAGAGAGAGAGAGAGAGAGAGAGAGAGGGAGATCTGCTACAGAATAGAGAGTGAAACTGAAATCTATATAAATGTACATGTATGCTGTATTAAATGCTCCTTACAATGTTTGAAAAAGGAATTTTGTTAAAATTTGTGCATTGAATTTGATACTGAGTTATCGATTCGTTTACATGTACAAATGAAATCAAATGATACAGATTTTACAAAATTTTTTGGGAAAGTAATGTATGTTAATGATTTATTTAATGATTCAGGACTGTAAAACATGGACAATGGACTTTGAGGAAGTAATTTGTTTTGTTACCGCTTCTTGTATAGATAAATTACAGGTTTTCATAAAAAATTGGGGTTAGGGTCACAATGAGGTTTCAGGTTTGGTTTAGGGTTGGGTTAAGGTTTATAGTATAGTCCAGGGTTTAAGTTAGGAAATTGATCACGTATTTCAACAGCTTTGTGGCATGAAACTTTCGTGAGTCTGAACCAGTCGCGAAAGTCGCGAACATGAATGGGGTGCGAAAGTTCCTGATTTTACCTTAGCCCACAGTACTGTTGTACAGAGATGAGCATTCTTAAAAACAAGATGATTTCATTACCTTTGCTTTGTGTTTCTCTTTTATTTGTTTTTTTATCTTAGGTGTTAGCGAACCTATTCATCTTCCTTGGTGCTAACCTCGCCGGTATCTTCACCCACTACCCGACAGAGGTAGCGCAGAGACAAGCCTTCCTAGAGACCAGACGATGCATCGAGGCTCGCCTCATCACTCAACGGGAAAACCAGCAACAGGTTAGTCATCTCAAAGACAATATATCCAATGAAAGAGAAGGTTGAGTTCTGATGAAGATGAAGAATAATTTGTGAGCTTTCTAGTTGGCTGTATGTCAGTTTGGAAGATTATCATAGTAGAAATGTTTCCTGAAAGGGAACGCTCTTATCTGCCCTCGTATTCGAAATATGACGAGAACTAGCTAAATGTCAAACTTTCATGCCACAGGTGCATTTTACCCCATATACCCATTTCTGTGTGCAGTGCATGTGATTTTTAGCAAGATTGAGTCAACTTTCTTTCATTTGGATCAATCGAAACGTCACAGTATACATCTATTCTTATGTCCCACGTGTACGTAATCAACCTCTCCAATAGACCTGTTCACAGTTATATTCAAATTTTATGCATACTTTTAAAACAAAGGTTGTTCTTGACAACCTGAAAGCTTGCCAGAGGCTTGTCAGACATAGCAACAAGCAATGTATGTAAACTTGATTCCAAGTATTGTAGTTCATTCACTGATAACAGGTTAATGGAATATCTTGTTACTAGGTCCCCAAGAAAGAGACATCCATAAATTTGAATATTGCTTCCAGACAGTTTCTTTCTTAACTCGTTGACTCCTGAATCATATTATTCCCATAGGCTTAATACAGGAACCACCTGGTTCCTGTTGGCAGTGGGTTAATATAATCACTTGACAGCACTCAACTTTATGTTCCATGCCTCATTCACACACACAGGGTGTTCAGACACAAAAAATTTATACCAAAACGGTATAGCTATACCGAAACGGTATAGCTATACGATGAATTTTTGTGGATTTATGTGTCTGAATGCTAATTAACGAAACGTATAACGAAACGTCGTATAACGAAACTGGGGTCAGAGCATCGTTTCGAACTAGAACTCGATAACGAATCACCTTTCCGTGTGTGTCTGAACGTATGGCGACCATAGAACGGTTTAACTGGGCGGGGCTTAACGTGAGCGCGTGCGAAAGGTGTCTTTACCAGTGGGTGGGGACTGGCGGCGACCATAACAACATGCGCAGTGGAAAACTGCACATCTATCTGATGTTTTTCTAATCGGTCGAGATATGTGTCTGAACGGTCCGTAGGCTATACGATGAAAATTTTATAAGACGTTTCTTTATCAAGTTTTGGTATAAACGTTTTGTGTCTGAACAGGGGGATAGTTTGATATGCCTGATTAAAAACAGCTGTTGTAAAGTAGAAAACATTTATGTATGAATGATTAGTACATGACTGCACTCAAAAACGTGACTGCTCTCAACAAGGGCCCCTAAATGTACTTTACATACCACTGTGGTATAGGATCCAGAAATGTGAATCAATATGTTTTGATCTCATTTGATTTTGCCTCAGTGGTTTTTTTGTGATTTATTGCATCATATCATCGCTCATTTCACATAGTGGCATCAACGACTGCAGATCTTTCAAAACGCATTCTGAGAAAAACATGGTTTAAATATTTGCTTATTTAAAGCAGCAAATTTGACGTGTTGATATGAGTTAAATTTGATGAATTATGTACATGTATGTTGAGAATGAGAAGAATACTATCTACCCATTCATGTAGAGAAATAGAGTTGTTGGACTGTGAAATTTGTAACACTGCAAGGCTGCAAACATTTGTGTCACTTCGTGAACATATCTATATATGAGGCATCTGGTATGCATCGTATGTGCTTTTGTATTCTCGAAGTGACACGTTGGATGCGTGTGTGTACCATACGTGCTATTTAGTCGTACGGTTGCTCCATTCACCAAAAATTGCGCGTATATTCGTGTCACTTTGTGAAGTAAATGGTTGGCCTTTTTGAGGTTCGTGTCATTTTGGTCATACTGTTTTTTTGCAGAATAAATCAAAATTGATACTTGAAACTTCGTTATGTGATAAATGATGGATAATAAATGCTAAACATAAGAAAAAAAGAAAATTAATATTTTATGCTATTTGGGGCGGTCGTGCCATTACGTGAAATGAACGATGATATGTGAACAAGGCTCAAATGATTTCATTCAATTTAACTGAAAAAAAATTTCTAAAATTCACAGTGACATGAAAATTTGATATAACCTTGCAGTGTCTGTATTGTATTTAGTATACCTACCCACAACTTTCACTAATAAAGCTACCTTATCCATAGCAGGAAAAACTACATCAACATGTGCATCTGCATCTATACTGCACTAGAAAGACAGGTTAGCAATCTAGGCTGTGTTACAAATGTAACATCTGCTCACAAGTTAGGAACTTAAAGGGAAATCCAACCTTAATGGCAAGTTGCTCTGAAAGAAAGAGGAAAAATCAGAGAATCAGAAAGGTGAAAGTTTGAACAAAATCGGACAAGCAGTACTTAAGAAAGTTATGAATTGTTTTTTGTTGTAATCACTATACATGTACATATGGGAATTTCAAATTGGCTGAATAGGTAATGTCACTTTGATGTAGTTGTGGACAACTCCCCCATTTGCTCCAACGCACAAAATGACTAAAATGTAATTTCTTTTCAAAATGCATTACTCAGTAGGATCTTTTTCGTTCATGAGGACCTACACATGTAAAAAAACTATGTTATCTCCAATATGTTTTGAGTACTGCTCTGAGGGTAAAAGGCGCTTTGGAGAAAACCACAAATCAGCGATATTTCATGTCCACTAGTATGTCACATTCGACTCGCCAAATCGCCAATTTGAGATTCATAGATGTATTGATCTCATTTTTCAAACATGCATAACTTCTTTTTTCATTGTCCAAATATCTTTCAAACTTTCACCATCCTGTTTTCATTATTTTGCTTTCACGCAAATCATCTTATTACCAAGGTTTGATTGCCCTTTAAGAATAGAGAACTTAACCTGTGTTGTAACATACATGTATATTTGCATGAGTGGGAATAAGAGGATTTCAGTGAATTTTCACCAACATAAAATACATTAATATGCAGCATATTAATACCGTCTCAAATGTCATACCAAGAGGAGTGTGGATTAGATATTGATCTGCTTTATTATGATATGCCATAATGGTTAAGCAGAGTTTTCAGTCATTTGAGAAGTACGGAAAAAAGGAAAAGCTTTGGAATGTGATAAGAGTTTATTCTGACCATTGAGTGTACAAGAAATAATTCTATAAATACTTGTGCATATTCTTCTTCATGCGGTTAAGTTTTCATTCCACTTTTTAAGTAGCTTAGTAAAGCCCATACCTATTTGATGACTACCCTTTTAAAGGGTTCACATTTTTATTGTTGGTTAGAGATAATACCTGTTGCTCTACCTTGCTTTGTCAATGAGCGAACTCTCCCAATGGCCTGTAAAGAATATTATCTTTTGCTAGCTCAACTGACAAGTCAATGGCAGCATTAGCATAGCCGAGTAGGCATCGAGATGGGTAGAAGGATCTAAATTGAGTCAGCCGATGCCTTTCCTAATATCCTCAGAGTGGAATAGCAGATGAAATTGATGGTTTTTTCTGCTGAAAAGCTGAGAGGCTGCTGCTGCAGTACAGTGTAGGTTTTAGTCCTGAACACTTTAAGCTTTTGTCCTCCTTTCACGTACTTGAACCAGCTCCTGTCGATCAAAGAGAAGCCCAGTTTACACCACGGCCATATTTTTCATTATACATGTATATCTTTGGGGAATTGGTTATCTGTATGAATTATTACATTATCCATCTCGTCCGATCTCTTAGAAAATTTAAAATTCACAGTATTGCTGACCCTGATTTTTGATGAGGAATTGCAAGGAAGCTGATAGTATTGGAATATTTCCTTGATATTCATTCGGTACATATGGCATGATAATGGTTGTGTTTACCACATAGTTTTACTCAACAATGTGTATATTGCTTTAATTGAACTATAATATAAAATAAATATACAAAGGTAATAGATGGCAGTGACATGCATAAACAAGAATTACTTCACTTTATAATAACAATAATGATATAATTTGCTTTTTGTTATGCTTTATTTAAAAAAAAGCAAAGCTGCTACTAAAACACTCAAATTAACTGAATCTGGGTCAAGTAAGACACCATTAGATAAAATGCCTTGCCTGAGGACATTAAACTAGTTAAGAGCCTTTGATTAAAAGTCAAAACTTTTTCCCAGACACCAATACATGAAAGTATTGAATTTCAAAACGTATGTAAGGAAAAAATCAGTCCTAAAGATGATGCTGATAAAGTGAGATTATATGGGTGACAACTATGTTATAGAATTCCTTCGAAATTCCTCTTGTTGTGATGATATCATCTGTTGAGAGCCAGAAGGGCGTTAACTCTGTGTTAAAGTATGAGTTAATGCCTTCTGGATCCAAATACACGATATCTAACATTTTAGCATTATTGTCCCCGCCGAACGAACTTCGCGAGGGGACTATGAAACGAGCTCCGTACGTGTGTGCGTGTGTGTGTGTGTTTCCGTCCGTCTCCACCGTCCGTCCGTCCGTCTGTCCGTGTGTGCTTTAAATGTTAGAAAATGCTACTTCTCCGTCATTCTGTACGTCATTTCTTGGCCGATTTTGATTCCGATTGATTTATCTGATAGGGCTGGGTGTGGGCTTCCAAACTGCTACACAGAATTTTGAAATTCATTAATTATGCAAATTTATGCAAATTTATTCAAAATCGACGAAAAATGCTACTTCTCCTCTATTTTCACATCGGATTTTGATTCCGATTGTTTTATCTGATAGGACTAGGTGGGGGCTTCCAAACTTCTACACAGAATTTTGAAATTCATTAATAATGCAAATTTATGCAAATTTATTCAAAATTGACGAAAAATGCTACTTCTCTCTCTATTTCACATAGGATTTTGATTCCGATTGTTTTATCTGATAGGGCTGGGTGGGGGCTTCCAAACTTCTACACAGAAATTTTGAAATTCATTATTCATGCAAATTTATGCAGATTTATTCAAAATGGCTGAAGGTTCATAATGTTTTTCATGTTTTATATTTCAGTTGTATACATGCATTGTTGGTATTCTCTTCTTTTGCATGCAGTAACATTATTATTTTATTCACTAAAGTTTTTCACTGAAGTTTTAAGGTTCAGGCTAGTTAAATTTCCACAGATCTGCACTTCCGGCGGGGACATTTATTACGCATTGCGTAATTTACTCACATTCACTTTTTGTACTGCGGTACAAATGAAATTATTCTCATTGTGAATGAAAATTAACAGCATCTCCTAAATGTAGGGGTATTTTTAATTTTTTTTTATATTACACTCCAAAACAAATTTATAAGCAGTTGAATTACTCTTATAACCAAATTGTTCATCTTTAAGAATTTAAGCGAGTAAGGAGAAGAGCCATTTCCCTTTCCCAATGTAATTTTTTAGAGAAATATATGTCCATAGATTGTGCCGTCCATGAAAAACCCTGATCTATCACGTGTGTGTGTGTGTGTTTACAAGTCATTACCCTCAGCAAACAGAGTTAAATGAGTTATGGATTGCTATGTGACATCGTCATCATGAGAGGTGGGGGATGGAGCAATTTGTAGGTGGGGGGGGGGGGAACACGAAGTGTGTCGCTTCCATAAGATAACAGTTCTGCAGCACCAACCAGAAGGTAATATAAGTTAATGGGTATTCAGTTGTAAAAATAAGAAATTAAGAATTTTTTTCAAAATCTATAATCACTATACATATTGGGGATTTCCAAATTGGCAAATCAGTAGTGCCACTTTGACTATGTAAAGAAATAGATGCAGAGCCTTTATAATTTTTTAAAAGATGATCTTCTTTTCCTCCCAGATCTTCATGAAAACAATAAAGCATTATGTTATATTTGTCTAACTAGTTTCTTTCCTAGTTTTTGATGCAGGTCTCAAAGCATTTCTGACAATTTAAAGTCATAGGGATCAACACCAACAGCACAAAAGATCTAGTGTAGAAAAGCAAGTGGAATCACATGACTTTTAGGTCAAATAAGGATAACATCTCCCCGAAACGCACCATAATGAGAATCATTCAATCGATAACGCTAAACCATATACCCTGAGAGAGTACTTTATCATGGTTGATTGGCCTTTGCATTCAATCTACCAGCATGAAAGCATGCATGTGGGACTGAGAGAGTTAAAATCTACGCATTGTTGTGCAGCCCTTGACCCCTGGAACCGTCTGTCAGCTAAATGTTCCTATAACGGGATGTCCAAGGGTGGTCAGTAAGGACAAAGTGGAGTTCTCTTCTTTCCCCTTCTTTTTTCCTCTTCTTCTGCTGAAGGATAGCACCTTCTTCTCCTCCTTTTATTCGGCCGAGTGGTACGGTGTAGAGCTGGCGCTTGTTGAGTGTGAATGATTAGATTGCTTAGCTTAGAGGGGGGCAATCCCTTGTGCATTTGATGTAACACGCACTGGTTACGATCTCCGCAGGGTAAAACACACAGCAGCCAGAGCGATCGAGTCTGCTCTGTCATGCAACTCATTACACATGCCCGTATAGTTACACGTCCTTTTATGTTTTCTTTCTTCTTAATTACAGTTCTCCTTGCTTTAAGTTTTCATTCTTTGCCCATTATTTCATGCCTCCTCCTTTGTTCCCCATATCAGCAAAGGACTAATAGCTAATAAACTCTTAAA
>CM046849.1:284330-452581 GCA_025618425.1 Heliocidaris tuberculata
TTTTCTGCCATGGAGTATGTTTTTCAGCATCTAGCAAGTCATGCAATGTGTCTTTTTCTTCAGGTGAGTCGTGTGCCCCCTCAAGAGATGAAGCCGAAGCCCCCATTACCACAAGAGCTAACTGAACTGCCCAAAGGCCTATCTCGTGTGTCTTGCCTCAGTACAGAAGTAGAGGCTCTAGTCCTTTACCTGTACCTGAAATGGCAGAAGTATCCACCAGAGTGCTCAGATGGATTCAAGCGTATGGTGCGGAAGAAGGCCAGGTCGTTCTTCTTTCAGGAAGATGGTGGAGATGACGGGGAAAACAACTGGTGCTTGTACTATAAGGGAGATTTGAACAGGGAGCACAAGGATGCAGGGCTGGTGGTAGCAGCAGAGGAAACTATGGGAGATGCGGTGAACATGGACTCTGCTGAGTCACAAGAGGCCATCAAAATGGAGGAACCAGGAGATACTGAAGAAGCCATGGAGACTTCAGAGTCCAAGGAGATTGGGGAGACAGGAGAAGCTGTGCCGACTCCAGAGATCATAGAGAGCGAGGTGACAGTAGAGACGGATACTACATTGACTGAGAAGCCTGTGGTGGTCAGGAAGGAGAAGTCAGTGGATTATAGGACTAGGACTAGGCTCTTTGTGTTCAGGAGACGGGATCAGGAGAAAATCCTCCAGCTAGTGCATTTGCATGGAGGAAAGAATGGTAAGTCTGTTATCATCATTGTTAATAATGTGAGGATTCGGTAGAGCTAGGCGAAAGAAGAGAGAGGAAAATATGTAAAGGTGAAAGGGATAGAGAGGAAGGGTTGATTGATATTTGCTATGTGTAAGAAAGAGTAAGGCTTATGGGTGAGAAGTAGTACGAGAAACATACTAATACGTTTACATTTACAGCATAGGCAGGAAAAGTGCGAAATAAAGATATTGTTTGCAGTGAGCCAAGAGGGTCTTAACTCACATTATTTTAGATTTATTATTTAACACCTTGTGGCCTTCAGCAGATAATTTGTTACAAAACCAATGAAGAAATATATAATGAAAGAGATGTTGAAAGTTTGGGAATATATGTATATTTATTGTTGTTGTTGGAACTCTAGTTCAGAGTATCATGTCATAGTGGAATGAGTTTTCACAGCTTTGTAATACCATTCTTTGTTTTTGTAGGAGAACATGCTGGTCGTGACAGGGTATCAAACATCATTAGTCGTCATTTCTTTTGGCGAGGCCTGAGGGACGACATCATGGTGATCATTATGAAGTGTAAGAGATGTCAACTGAAGAAGACTGTAGGAAGGAGCACAGAGTACACCCGTTATCTGCAAGAGGTGTTTAATGTAAGCATCTGTATAAATACTTATGTGTTGTTAGCAATCCGTCATGTGCTATTGTGTCTGTAAAACATACCTTCTTATTCCCCCTCTTAAGTCACACCTAAGTTTGCTCATCAGTGTGTTGCCCCAGGATTTCAATATACCATTACTCTCTGTTATGTTTTGGGTCTAATTATTTCTTTCCAGGTGTGTGTGCTTCTGTGGAAACACACAATAAACTGTTTATGCCTTCACTGATTGTGCCCATCTCCACGGTGTTTCTCTACAGTTATTATCAAGTGGGTTTTGTACTGATCTGGGACCTGTTTCATAAAACATGCTATCGATAAAAAATAACACTAATCTATGACAAATTTGCTCTCAGCCAATTAAATTCAATGATTTCAGTAGCTTATAACAGTTACTGTAACTTGTTATTGATATCAAGTTTTATGAAATGGGGCCCAGACCATTACTCCTACCTATATTTAACAAAAATATAGGATTAGGGCTCAGTTTGTAATTTGGTGTTTGGTTAGGTTTTCGGGTAGGGGATGGGTGCAATGCTTGTTGGAGAATGTATTGTGCAATCAGTCTATTTTACGCTTCAAAGACACTAACCAAGTTCAACTAAACTGACCGAAAGTGAATTGATACATGGTGCCCTTGTCTACTTGATTCATCCTGCAGGATGGTCATCAGAATTCATACGAGGATGCCTTTGAAGATCAATCATCACACCAACTGCCGCCCCGCATACAGACCTACCTGGCAAATGCAATGAGAATGGAGGCTGATTGGGATGCCCAGGATGTTGCCTTAAGACTAGGTGAGTTAATGGAGAAGGACAAAGGCCTATCCAGACATGATGTGATAACCCATCTCGAAAAAACCCCTAACAAAACTCTGTGGCAAAATAAAATGACATGTGTCTTGTCACACACGGTTCAAATGGACAGAAATATGGCTCTACCAAATCCCATGGGGGTGATCTGAGAGGACCAAAGAAATTCTGCAGATTGAAAGTATGCATTGACACATTTATTGGTCCACACTGAGTGAAATATGACCTAATGACATCTCAGGAAGGTGGTTTGGGAGGACGAATACGAATACGACTTAAGAGATTGAAAGTAGGCATTGACTGATTTATTACCGTTGTTGGTACCCTTGTTTGGGGAATCTACACATGGTTTTTATTTTCTGAAATTCCTCACCCTTTGTATCACCACCAGGGGTGTTATGTACTGGCAAGAACGCTGTGTGCATGACAAATCTGTAAATTATATCTCACACGTCACAGAGTATGTGTAGGGGTTTGGTTGTGCACAGCTACTTTTTTTTCATCCTCCACTTGCAATCCTTTTATTTTCCTTTTACCACAGTGTTTAAAAAAAAAATAATTTATTTAATATTAAAAAAAAAATGTATTTATTCATTTATTTGTTTAATCTTATTTATTTTGTTTCATTTTATTTTAATTTTTGTATTTCTATTTTATTGCAATTTGCTAAATCTTTTTTTTTTGGGGGGGGGGGGGGGGGGGGCAGTTTATAGCATCACATCTGAACAAGGCATTAGGTTGAAATCCTCTATAAAGTTTGGGGTATATTAAATCTCATGTAAATGTTTAAACTACCCTGTATCTCTTATGATTATAATTGATTTTGTTTTGTCAGGAACCCAAACTTCAATTGAAATACTACAAATGATGCTCTAAATCTGTTTGAAAGAATATAAACATAGATAATGTGAATAAAGTCTAATTATTTATAGTCATAATATTCACACAAGGATTAAAGATTTTGATGAATCACTCTTCATTCCCAGGGACGGTGTCAGGCATGAACTATAATGGCTCCGTGACTGAAGGTGATCAAGCAATGCATGGTCGTTTGGAGGATGTTACCACTGAACAGTCCAGAATTACTGATGGAGGCTCCTCATCTTTCCTCTCCCATGGTTGTGATTCTTGCCCCAGGAGGTTTAGGGTCAGGGACACCTTACGCCGCCATAAGTGGGCCGAACATGGCGGTGGAAGAACATCCATTGAGTGCACTCACTGTGGGAAGGTTTTCAAGAAGCGGCAAGATCTGTCTGTCCATATGCGTTGCCATACCAAAGAGAAACCTTTTGAGTGTGAATACTGCAAGAAGCGCTTCTCGTATAGGGGTGGGCTCACCCACCACAGGAAATTGCACTTTGGCTTTAAGCCTTTTGTTTGCCCGGAATGCCCACAACGATATGTTTCACGTAGTGACTTGAATATGCACTTTAGATCTTCCCATGAAGATAGTGGAGATTATCAATGTGATGTTTGTGGGAAGAGCTTTGTGACCCCTGTGCGGCTGGATAAACATAAAAAGATACACATGGAATCGAGGGAGAGGTTCGTCTGTGAGATTTGTGGCAAGGTCCTCGCCAGTGCCTTCTCCCTCAAGTTCCACATGCACATCCACACGGGGGAGAGGCACATTCTTTGTGAGCTGTGTGGGAAAGGCTTCAAGAAGAAGTGTGACCTGGCCAAACATATGCAACACCACATGGGTATCAAGCCCCATCAGTGCCATCTCTGTCAGCAACGCTTCTGTTTGAAAGGCGACCTCCAGGATCATTTGAGGGTTCACCAAGGAGCATCCCTCTACCAGTGCGATGTTTGCCACAAGAAGTTCAAGAACAAGCGTAGCATGGCAAGATGTAAAAGGAGACATGGCCCTGAAGCAGCCCCAGAGGAAGGGTTCCACTGCAGTACCTGTGGAGAAGTTTTGGCGACATTGGTGGACTTTACACAGCACATGGAAGCCCATGTAGGAGCACAAATAGTGCAACAGGAAGTGGAGATTTGAGCAATTTCTCACTGTTGATACTAAGAAAAGGAGGAGGGATGATAGTGTTTTTGTAGAGTTCATTATGTATCTCAAGCCCATCAATTGTATGGTAGTGGTAAACAAAATCACAAAGTACATATTGGTTTAATTTCATGGCATTGATGAAGTCCCAGGGGATACTGTAATTTTTGTAAGGTTAGATGATACACATGATATCATGCGAAAGTGAAAAGAAAACAAATCAAAACAGAATTCAAAAAAACTAACCAAAACAAATAGAAAATGATTTCCACTTGCACTTGATATACATGAATCTATATTGTTTGGAGTAGGAAAGTGATTTAGCTCTTGAAAGCTCCAAACGAAATCTGGGAAATTAGAAAACTCTTTACTAAATATAATATCATATTGCAAATCACTGGAAGAAAATCTCATTTTTACAATACCAAATCCAAAGAGATCTGTGATCAAAATATTTTTTTACCCTGCTTCACTGTCAAGAGAATGTTTGGTAACAGAATTACATGGGAGAATTTTTGTTCATTTCATGTTTTAACAATTAACAAAAAAGAGCACATTCTTTATCTCATTGAGAATTATCCTTTTAATGGAAAAAACAGAGCACAAAACTTACAGTTTTAGAGAGTTATAAATTCCCCCCCCCAAAAAAAATTGTTTTTGTTTTTCCTCATTTGTGCTGCCTCATAGACCTTTAGGGAATTACAAACAGCTTTCCAAAAACATGTACATGTACTTGAATTGATATTTTTTCAATCTGTATCTCTTTTTCACTATTCATGGTAAGAAGCTCTTTGGCATGGTGTCTTGTATTGCAATCAAGGAATTTGTAGTAGATACAAATGTAGATTGATATTGTGAATATTGAAATAATCAAAATGTTAATAGTGGCATGCATGCCTGATGGCTGATATGTATTATCAATACTCCACGACTCTTGCCTACATGTCAATTTGTATGCTTAATATCAACTCAATTTAGATGTAGGCATTAGCCTTTAGTTCATGATGTAAGAAAATATACTCATGGTTAATGTATCACTTTCTTTCTTAGTTGTTGAAGCACGAGAAGAGTACCAATATCCACATTAAAAATGACTATGATGTCCTAACCTCACTTATTGAGTTATCACCAAATAGTATATCATGGCAGTTTTACATTCCATTTGGACACTTACCATCATTAATGTACATATGTAAACGTTTTTGAAAAATGAGATACATGTAACTATTCATAATTCAGGTGAATATATTGTCATATGTGTTGTTCATTTCATTTTTCCTACATTTACAGTGTAGTAGTGCTTAAAGGAGAATGAAACCCTCGGGAAATATCCATTTTAATGAAAAGAGAGGATAGAGAGAAGCAATTTAAAAAAAGTTCCATCAAAATCGGTTACGAAATGAAAAAAAGTTATGAAAGTTTGAAAAGTCTCAATTTACTTTCTATAGCGATCCTCAAATTGGCACTGTTGCTTCAAAATCGTAGGTTTAGTAGTACAACTCTCCATATGTTTTGTACACAAAATTTTATATTTTCTCCATTATCTCTAAAGATGCTGCTTGTCTTTTTATGAACTCAACATATGTTTGTCAAATACATTTTCCCATGATATATCTTGAGCTAAGAAGAAGACAAGCTGCACCTTGAGAGATAATGGGGAAAATATGAAATTTTGTGTACAAAACATATGGAGAGTTGTACTACTAAACCTGTCACTTTGAAGCAACATTGCCAATTTGAGGATCGCCAAAGAAGGTAAATTGAGACTTTTCAAACTTTCATAACTTTCTCATTTTGTAACCGACTTTGATGAAACTTTGTAAAAATTGCTTCTCTCTATCCTCTCTTTTCATTAAAATTGGATTTTTCTCCAGGGTTTCATTCTCCTTTAACAATATACGTTTGTGTACATCACGTCACATCAATTTTTTGCGTTCTTATCAGTGCAGAAATCAAAGTTCATTGTTTGAATTATATTGTTTGATGAGGGTTGTTGCATGTGACTTTGTATCAGTGGAAGTATAATGTATATAAATGTACTCTCGTATCTTGTTTACTTATGAAAGAAATGAGCTTGTCTGTGCAATGTGAGCCTGATCGGTTAGTCACGGACAGACATTTGACAAATTTTGAAAGTTTGAAGGCCTGTAGAAAATAAGTATTTAATTGAAGAGAGCTATTTTATGTTATATTGTGAAAGGCATCACTGAAGGAGTTGAAATTTGATAAAATTTGGTTGCCATGATTAAAATTATAATCCATAAAATATTCAATGTCACAGACGGACAAAATGCCTACTCTTAACTGATCAGGCTCATGTGTCAATATTTTTTTATACCCATCACTGAAGGGGTACATATTTTTCATCAAATTTACCGTTAAGACTCTGGAGCACTAATTCCTTTTTAATGGGGAAGTCCACCCTGATATCACTTTGGTTTGAGAAGAAGCAGAAAAATTAAAGAAACAGATCAATGAATGTTTGAGCAAAATCCGATAAGAAATAAGAAAGTTATGAATATTTGAAGTTGAAATCAGTCAAACACAAATTGGCAACTCCAGTGGCGTATCTTGTGAGCTCCTCTCCTATTCACCATGTACTAAAAAAATCATAAATTTCCATATTCTCTAAAGAAAATATTTAATCATATATGCTACCTCGATAAATCCATTGCACATGTGTTTTTACACAAAACATTTATGAAATGAACAACTAAGAAAAAGAACATTTCTGTACAGAGTAAATGGGAGAGGAGCTGCCAAGATACGTCACAGAGTTGCCAATTTGTGATTGATTAATTACAAATTCAAAAATTCATAACTTTCTTATTTCTTATCATATTTTGCTCAAACTCACATTGATCAGTTTCTTTAATTTGTCTGCTTCTTTTGAAACGAACTTAAAATCAGGGTGGACTTCCCCTTTGAAGGAAGAATCTCATCTGCAGATTTTCCTTTTTGTGTTTGTGTTTTTATAAATAAATCTTTTATCACCTGTCTAGCCTTTCTATAGTGGGTGGTTTTTGTTTTATAAACCGTTTCAAGATTTAAAACAAAAATCTTAATGCAAAAATGAACAAAATCACTCTTGTGTTACATATTTATTGTATTGTAAAGCATTCTTCTATTATACATTGATTTTTGTTTGCCTGTGCAGACATCTCAAATCTGCACAAAAGTTTTAAGATCTTTACCTTCAAATTTGTTTGCAATTCATTTTAAGATGTATGCAACTTCGAGTGATTTGATTCCCTCATCAACTTGATTTGTCAAGCAATTGCATTCTCTTATTTGTGTGTTTTAAAATGATTTATTTTTACATTTATTAGAATAAGAATACAACACAACAGCATGATGTATTAACTAATACCGGTTGGGTATTACAAGTGAATAATTGTCATTGTTACAACTGATTATTAAATGTACATTTATAACAAATGATATAAAGTTCATGTTTTCTATCATTTTTTTTGTTTTTGTTTAATTACAAAATATGAACATTGAATACCAATATATAGCTCAGAACGAATTTAAATACATATTAATGGAGATGATTTGATACAAATAGCTTTGGAGCACTTGCATTGTCGTAGTGTACATAATTATAAAGTAGAATAATTTGCAGCATATCGGTCTCTGGGAGGTAATAAAACAAATAATTGTTTCTGAAGGGTGTGCTATGTGTTTGAGAAGAGCTGTGAGATTGTGGTTATGAGAGGTGTGATAATATACTATTAATACATGGTTGGGAGTGCGTAAGTGCGATCTGGCAACACAAAGGTTTTTATAGTGGTGTACTAACGCACGAGGCGTAGCCGAGTGTGTTAGACACCACGATAAAAACCTGCGTGTTGCTGGATCGCACTAACGCACAAACTCACAACCATGTATTAATAGTTTTATAAAACGGGTCTACAATCTTAGTGTTTTCTTACAATCTTAGTGTTTGATCCAGATTAGCCGTGCGTTAGTCCCCTCGCCGTGCGTTAGTACTTTTTTCTTGCACGGTCACGTGATGTTATTTGACCAATCAGGATGGCTACATTCTTGAACCCGTTTTATAAATACACATGTAAAGGGAGAGATTAGCAGAGAAACAAGAAAAGGAGAAATATGGAAAGGAGACAGTTGAAGCACAAGGATTTTGAAGGGAGGAGGGAAGAGGCAAACAGTGGGGGATGAAAATGTTTGCTGACTTTTTTCTCTTCCGATCTAGAGCGGTCATTTCACCCTCCTCTTTTTGAGCAAAATATATTTTTATATCATAAAGTAACTATTGATTTCTTTGATCATTTAAAAGAAAAATACAATGGAGTTATTTCGAACATCAGAGAGAGTTTAACATTTTGATTAGGAGTTGGTTAGGTGTGGGGCAAATTCCCCCTCCTTTATGTATTTACTTAATTACTTCCATTAAAGGTTTTATATCTCCCCCCCCCCCCCCCTCTCTCTCTCTCTCACTCTCTCCTGTCACACAATCCTACACACTCTCTTTATATAGAATTCGACGTGAACCTAGCTATTCTCATCCCTCTCCATTTCTCTTCGACACCTCCCTATTTTCCTCTTTGATCTCTAACCCATCTCTCCCCTCTCGCTCCCTCTCTCCCTCCCCTCCTTCCCGTACGTCCCTTCTTGTTCTCTCTCTCTCTCTCTCTCTCTCTCTCTCTCTCTCTCTCTCTTTGTTTCTCCTTTCCTCGGCGTTCCGATATTTAATCAGAAAAGATTTGTCTCGGGATGTGCTCCTTCCGGGATTTATCAGATTTCGAGGAATTAAAAGACTGTGATGGTAATTAGGTTTCAGGTTAGGGTTATGTTCAGGGTTAGGCGAAGAGAGTGTTGGGCCAAGGGTTGAATCTTGATACTATGTAGTTAAGAACACAACTTTGACTCCTGGAGTGGTTTTAGATTCTTTCTTACCCTCTTTTTCTGGTCCATCAATTTCGATAACTACATGTAGAATGAACAAATGAAATGCACTTTCAACTAAAACTTTGGCACATGAACTCTCTAATTAGAGTTGGATAGTATTATGTTGTAAAGCACCTTGTCATCAAGATGTTTCTATACGATGTTTGTGCAGGTAGTCTCGGATTTTCTATAGCCTAGGCCTCCTATCTTTTTATCAAAATCGTGAACAAAAAACATTCTCAGGCTATCTATCTCTATCTACACCGACCGCAAGAATATTCTGACAAGAGATTATGTATTTGATTTTCCATTCAGGAAATAAGGCTTTACCCAAATTGACTCGATGGGGGGGGGGGGGGGGGGGGGGGGGGATATGCAACAGGAATACACCCCCCCCCCCAAAAAAAAGCAACAAACACAATCAAACAAAGAAACAAACTAAACTGAACTAAACTAGACAAATAAACTCACAAACAAACAAACACACAAACGAACGAGAACGAAGATGTTTTTGTCTTTTTACACAGCGCTTTCTATTAAGTATAGTGTACTCGGTAAAATTGCATATAAGGTTCAATAGCAGAGTACTTTTATATTTCACATTGTGGCCTTTATATAAAAAAAAAAAAAAGAGAGAGTCAACAATAGGCCTTTCCTATTACATATAGAAATAAGCTAGACAGTTTACATAGGCCTACAAAATAGAGATAATTCTATTTTACTGGGATTTATGTTATGTTTCTCTAAGTGTATAGCCATGGTGGAAGACAATGAGGCGTATTATGAGTTTTTGACCTCAGTTACCTCGAATAAATCTTTGTTGTACCTCTATCGAATCATCAACTTTCGGCCACAACCCCTTTGACGAGCTACGGCCCGCGAGACCAACTTTCTACAAGATAGACATGCCGGTCTCGCAGCCCTAATAAGGTTTACGGACAGACCGACATGCCTTATTTGTATCTTTGGCCGTCGGCGATTGGAATGCCCGCTCAACATGCGCCTTCATCCGTACATGTGACAAGTGTCAAAAACAAAGCGACCAGTAGCTTGGTTGCTGGTCTTAAATCCAACCGACAAGATTCTCAGAGGATTCGGGTCTTGAAAAGAGAGAGTTGATTCCTCAAGTTGGCCCTCGTAAATGTCGATTTTTCCGTTGACGATGCTTATTCTGAACTGTCGAAATTGACTTTGGTCGAGTGCAAGATGGTTTCGTTTTGTCTTTGCCCCACATCCCTTGCAAAAGCGAATGGCTGATTTTTCGTTGTTCCATCCACCGATTATTATCTCATAAAGCCGTCCGTTGTAGGTATTGATATCGATCTCGGGCGAAAACGCAATGAGGACGGAATGCTGTGCCTTCACCAGGAACGTCAGCTCCAAGTTGTGGGCCTTTCTCCCGGGGACGAGTGGGAGTTCGAGGTTGAATGGACTGTTTGCTTCAGTGTCAAAGATCAATAACCCCCATGTCATGCCCTTTACTGGGAACTCTACCCAGCCCTCGTTGAATGGTCCTTGTGAGTAACCGATGGCCCGAACCGAGATGGGGTAAGTGTCACGAATCGACAGAAATGGTTTCAACTCACCAATGAAGTAGACTTTTAGCAGCCCGTTCTCATATATTACACGGAATCGTCTTGACTTATTCATGTCCAGTATATTTGGGGTCTGAGCCGAGGCAACAACCGGGCAACATTCTATTGCGTTATTACACCTACGAATCTCAGACACTGTGTTCGATGCACTGCCGATTATGATCTCGTAAGCAGGTTTCTGGTCAGTTAGTCTAACTTCCGGTGCGAGGAGGATACGGATATCCGTATTTCCTTTTGCAGAGAACGTAAACTTCACACTGTTGGCTGACAAGTGAGGAACGAGTGGCAGGGTGTACCGGTATGACTTGCCGGTCTTGTACCCCAACTCCGCACACCTGGCTAAATACCTGTGAGGGAACCACCAGTAGCCAACGGTTCCATGCAATGTACTGAAGCCAAGCTCGTTAACACCAAACGGTTCGTAAGGCCTGACCTCCAAAGCTGGTGACTTTTTCGGCCCCCCTACCACAATCGTACCTTGCTCCAAGTCGAAACTGATCCACAGATCTTGGATTCGGTCTGAGCTCAGAGCATCAGGCATCAAGACAGCGGCTATTTCCTCACACTGGCTTAAGAAACATCGTCTGACGGCAGTGTACCTGTTCTTGTTCGTTCCGAAAACAATATCGTACATCAAATTTTGTCCTTGGTACTGGTCGGACAGGGCAACGTGGGTTTCACCTCCGGACTTCACACGGAACCTGAATAAGAATTTGCGTTGTTCGGAATCTGGAATAGAAGGCAAGGCGTCGAAAACGAACTGGTCGTTTGGGTATGTTACGAGATTCACGCCTACGGGGTCGAAAAATTCTTCTGAATATTCTACATCAACAACATCGCCGTATCCGGACGATATGATGGTGCTCAGGATGATGAATATGAGAATCATCATGGTGATGGTAACCCAAATATCCAGGTGATACCTGCACACAAGAAGAAAACAAGAACATCGCCTTTGTATTAATATTGTAGGCCTACCACGAAAAAATCTTCTTAATAGAGTTAAGAAAGTTTATCCATACGTTCGTTTAATCATTTTCTTCCACCATGACGAGTTTTTTGATTAATATTCTTTGTGATAAAAGTGTGTAAAATGTAAAATGTAAACAGAATGAGAACTGTTTTCGTTATGAACGACTCCCCACGATATGAAAAATAAAATTTATTTTTAAAAATCTGTTTAAAAGCTTGTTATTTACATTCATAGATTGTCAATTAAAAAATCATAACTGTTAAAGGACAATTAACCTCAGAATATAAATTGCTTATGTTCAAAGGTGTAATATATTCTTAATCATCGGTCTTTATCACTTTAGAAATAAAATATCAGAAAAGGGTTTAAATCAAGACATTCTAGCACACGGTATGATGTGCTAACACTTTACATGGGGGCTGCCATTTTCTTGATGATATGGAGTTGTACATGAACCACTGGAAACAGTTCCGGTAAGGAAGATATTTAAATTAAGCTAAATTGCTTCTCTTCAGTACAAAAAAAAAAAAAAAAAAAAATATCCCCATATGGGTCTGAGCCAAAAGTAGTCACCATAAACCCTAAATTTTCAATTCAAGATTTTTGTCTGCCCTTGTATATCACATGAAAGCTGAGAATCTGTAGTTTATGAAAATCATGTCTCTTGATGGTCATGTTCCGTTTTTTTTAAAAATAACCCTTAAAATGGAAATAAGCGCCCTCAGAGCGCGACGGGACGGAATTACTAGAAAAATCAATTAAGTAAAAAGTGTAAGGGCATTTGAAAAATAAAGTTTGGAGTTGGAATACTATATGCAATATTATTCAATGCCCAATGTCAGTTCTGGCAATATTCTGTTATAATTGGGTTAACATTTTAACTTTTTGTTGCAAAATTGTATTTTGGGGCACTTTGACACCCCCTTTTTATTTTTTTGTCGGATAAACTGGAGTTTATAGACTGGGGTCTTATAAAGTATCAATAAACTATTGTACCATCACTTATGTGCAATTCAAATTGGTTCCCTTATATTTCGAGAAGAATTGTGATGTGTTACTTTTTTTTCCGTCCCGTCGCGTTTAGGGGGTATTTATGGGTTGACAGGCGAGACGGGACGGAATTTTGCATGGAAAGTACAGTCCCATGTATGTCATTTGATGTTTGTATAGTTTTTTTTTTCCCCTAGCAAGTTTTTATTCATTTGAATAAACAATAGAGAATTACACTTTTCTTACCTGAACAATTTAGTTCTACGACAATTTTTTAGAGAAAAGAACTATTTGATGATATCATTTTTTTCTTCAAAATCCCCATTTGTTTTGTACATGGTGCAAAAGTGGCCAGCCTCTACAGTGATTTTTATCTCTTTAATTTGAATTAACAATAAAGCTTGCCACTCCCCTGTGCCTTAACATTTTAGTTCTACCATAGTAGAACTAAAATGACCAATTTTATACTTGTTAATATTTCTAACATATTCTTTTTTTGTATTGTTCTGTTATCTTATTGTTCTGTTATCTTATTGTTCTGAAACTGTTCTACATTGTATTTTAATTGATTTATGTAATACAGGGCTCTCTTGCAAAGCAGTTTTTATGCCTGAAGAGACTACCCTGTATAAAGAACGCAGAATAAATAAATAAATAAATAAATAAATAGTTTAAAAGAAAAAAGTACAGTTGGATAATATTTTGGATTTACAAAAAAAAAATCCCCATTCATTTTGTACATGGTGCAAAAGGTTCCGTCCCGTCGCATTCCGTCCTGTCGCACGACATCCATTCATCAATTTTCAAATTAAAAAGAATTGATGGGGCCAAAATCTTTGCTTAATGTTTGAATGTAATGTGGTCTATCATACTAATAAAAAATCACAATACATAGCTAGTTTTCAATTTTAACTTCGATAGAATTTTACTTTGAATCTGTCATACAAAATTTCACCATTCTATTGTTCCGTCCTGTCGCGCTAACAAAAAATGTTGTTACCATAGAAACGGAATTATGATCAGTCTTGTGTTTGTAGTGGAATTGTTCTTCAATGTAAACTTATTATATAAGTAAAGGTATGGAGGTAGAAGCATTTCTTATTTTCTTGTGAGGAGAATAGATCCTATCGAATTCCGTCCTGTCACGTTGGCAGGACTTTTGGGTCAGACCCATATACATGTATGATGGAAAATAATAACAGGTGTATATATATATATTCTAAAATTTGAAATTCATAGATTTCTTTTAAAATTCTCTGGTTTTGCTAAATAGAAATCGATTTCTTGGGCTTGCCTGGCAGAGCAGAGCATAATTTATACAACGCGCATTCTGACATTCTGTTTGTCACTATTGACGCTCGGGAAAGTTATCATCCATAAATTTGCATTCATTTGTTCCGTCGCGTACGTCATAGTATCAAGAAAATAGATTTATATTTAGTAAAATAGTAATTTTCAAAGAAATATTTCGTTTTTAGAATATATGTATAAATCTGTTAAAGTAGATATTCATTGATTTTTAAAACTGACTTAAGTTTCATTATTGCGTAGGTGAAGCTTAGACCGGACAAGTTTGTCAAAATTCGACGCTTGCAAACATTCGAAGTAATGATTATTATCAATTACAAATTGCTAAAATACAGCCCCGACATAGCACCTGAACAGCTCTCCGAAAGCCGCTGAAATGTGTGACGTCAAAGGTAGGACGTTAATTGCACAAGCAGACGATGTCCCATAACATCTCACATATTTTCAGTGCCTGTTTTGTCATCTTCTCTTCAGTTATTTCACTTCACTAGCATTAGTCTATTATGTTTAATACATATATTGCCTCACTCTAAACCCCGTGCATGGGTTTATTTGGATGGAAAATGAAGCGTTACAAGAATAAAGGAATCAGTTGCTTGTAAACAAAATAGACGCCATTGCATTCACAGCTGCATACACCGCTGGACGTTCGGCGTTGAATGAGGGATGAATACCGTCCTTGCAATCATTCAGCGGGCTTTTCAATTTGAAAGTGTGGTTTCTTTGATTGTTCATTAACCCTCATCCTATATGTTTACAAACAAAAGATTTCAGTAATCAGAATCTGTTTCATTCCCATTTTAGAATGGTGTGAAATATGGGCACGTTTGAATACACTAAATTCTTTATAATTTGAGAAATAACTGCACTGCACTTATGTTCATTCTTTATGGGACCTCGTCTGCTTGGACAGGATTGTTCCCTTTATTGACGTCATTGAAACATTGTTATTTTTTTGGCGAAGCGCTTGTATATCGCAGATGCTGGGAGGTAGTTTTATTTGTATTATTGTTTAATTACCTGATATGTAGTTGACTTTAAACTGATACGATTGCTATCTGTTAACTTGCCAGTTTCTAGTGATACATTATTTATCATATTTGTGATTTTCTTTGAATGTGTACTTAAATATTTTAGATCTCAAATGGGATTTTGTATCAGGAAGAAAGACAATTTTGCGTTCGGACTAAAAATATCTCTATGTACACATCAAGAAAATGGCGCCCCTTGAAGGGGGCGCAAAAAAGCAAAAGAGAGTAGTAGGAAGGGGAGAATAAGAAGAAAATTAATGTCTTAAGGATTATTATTTGCCCCCTACCCAGGATAAAGTACATAAGAAATAGGTCTAAAATGTGATTTTTTTTTTTCCTTCTGTAGCTCTGTCACTGTGCTCCCTCGAATATGATCGGGATCTAGTTATTTTGCGCCACCCCCCCCCCCCCTTAAGGGAAAGTCAACCCTGGTTACAAGTTGGTTTTAAAAGAGGCAGGAAAATTTAAAGAAACAGGGTCCCCGTTTCTTAAAACTTGTTATCAATAACAACTGCGCCATTTCTATGACAAATTTGCTCTCAGCCAATCAGACGCAAATATTTCAGTAGCTCATAAAGTGTTATTGGAACTTTTTATTGATAACAAGTTTTGTTAAACGGGGCCCGCTGCATGATCAGTAAAGGTGTGAGCAAAATACGATAAGAAATGAAAAAGTTATGATTTAAAAAAATTGTAATCAGTCAAACACAACTTGGCAACTCCTTTCAACGTATTTTGCGAGCTCCTCTCCCATTTGCCCTGTACTAAAAAAAAAAATCATTATTTTCCATTTTCTATTAAGAAAATATTCAATCATACATGCTCCCTAGATAATAATATAATCATTACTCATACGTTTTTACACAAAACATATATGAAACAAATTTATTCCTTCATAAAAAATAAAATATAAAAAAAAAACTAAGAAAATGATAGTGCTCTCGGTCGGTCGCAATGATCTAGAAGTTTTAAACCAACTATCAAATTTACAAGAAAGCAGAGCTACTACGCGTCATGCCAAATAGAGCGAATTTGAACGCCCTCTTATTATCCAGTGAAATAACATTTGAAATACATGTATCTCCAAACAAACAATAAAAGATGACCCTCTTCAAACACTTTAAATCACAATGCAATGAATCTTGCGCTGTTGCTAACGACACTACAATGGATAAGAAATTAAATTAAATGAAAATAGAAATTGGCAAATCATGCATAAAGATGAGTGAAAACAACATCGGACGTCCTACCCCCCCCCCCTCCAACGATTCCTACACAAATTAGGGCATGAACAGGATTTTTCTGGATCACCGTTGGCTGAGATTTTTTACCCCCCCCCCCCCAGCCAATGTCCAGATACGCCACTGACTGCATTCTATAATTGATTGATTGATTGATTTTATTTGCCAACCCTCTAACATACAACAATAAAAGAATATTAGATCAAAATTATGTAAGCTTGAACAGGATAACCCACGAAAGCTCGAGAGCCTTTTTCCAGTGGGGTGTCCAACATACAAAATTAATAAGTTAAAATTATATTATTATATTATTTACAGAATGAGAAGGACAAATAATATTTTAAACATAATAACAATGATAATAATAACAACAATGTAACATTAATAATAATAATAATGAGAAGAAGAAGATTAAGAAGAAGAAGAAGAAGAAGAAGGAGAAGGAGGAGGAGGAGGAGAAGAAGGAGAAGAAGGAGGAGAAGGAGAAAGAGAAGGAGAAAGAGAAGAAGAAGAAGAAGAAGAAGAAAAAGAAGAAGAAGAAGAAGAAGAGGAGGAGGTTCTCATCCAAGCTCCAGCAGCGATCCTTTATATAAATCTCTTAAACTGGTTCGCATTCTAGATATAAATAAACTTCAACAGTGTACCTTGTTATATAAATGTCTAAACTCACAATTACCTTCCCAGTTCTGTGGCCTTTTTTCAACGTGTTTCAGATATTCATATAAAGTATGGTAACAGATCAACCGATGAAATCTACATTCCCAAACACCGTAAACTTACTTTTCAACATAATATCCATTTCATCGGCCCTAAGCTTTGGAACGATTTACCTGCACCCATGAGAAATTCTGTGTCTCTGTTAAGCTTCTCATGGAAGCTAAAAAGTGTATGATATCGGATTGTAGTTCATGATGCCTTGCTTGTTTATTTATATTATGCTCGATTACTATCATTCTAACCTTTTTCCAGTATCTTTTTTTGTAAGAATGCCTGTGAATATTTCAATATTTTACTCTCACCGTATATCTTGCCACTGTATTATCCATGCAACTCTATTATGATTATTAGGATGGGGGGGGGGGGGGGGGGGAGGGGGTTGTGTGTCCGGACACTTAACAACAATTAGCCTGTTAATTTTGCCGTCATATTTTACGAAAGATATGTATTAAGAAACACTAAAATCAGTGAATATATGCAATTCAAATGATTTTCAGCCTATTCTGTGAAAGATTTGTGACAATTTGCATGAAAAGTTGTTCGATTTACTGTTCAAAAATGACCTGCAACCAACCTGTCCGGACACACAACGTCTGGGTTGCAGTCCTCTACCTTTCCCTCTACTCCAAGTTCCCTATCCTCGTCTCTCCCTCTCTTTGTCTGTTCCTTTCTTCTTTTCCTGTATCAAATATTTGTGTATTCAGGCGTACCCACCTGTGTCCGGACGGGTTGGTTATCCGGACAGGTTACTTTTAGGATGGGGGTTGCATTTCCGGACACTTAACAAAAATTAGCCCGTCAATTTTGCCGTCTGATTTTACGAAAAACTGGCATCAAGTAACACTAAAACCAGTGAATATTTGCAATTCACATGATTTTCAACCTATCCTGTGAAAGATTTGTGACATTTGCATGAAAAGTTGTTCGATTTACTGTTTTAAAATGACCTATCCGGAATTACAACGTCTGGATACAGTAAATCGAACAAGTTTTAATGAA
Source organism: Heliocidaris tuberculata (assembly GCA_025618425.1). Lineage (NCBI taxonomy): Eukaryota > Metazoa > Echinodermata > Echinoidea > Camarodonta > Echinometridae > Heliocidaris > Heliocidaris tuberculata. The sequence goes on from CM046849.1 coordinate 302,249, forward strand.
AATTGTCATGAATCTTTGACAAGATGGGTCGACAGAATTATGAACTGCAAATATTCACTGGATTTAAGTGTTACTGAAGATCTGACAGCAAAATGGACAGGTTAATTTTTGTAAACTGTCCGGACACCCCCCCCCCCCCCCCCCATCATACCCGCTACAAGCATCTGGCTTATTGGGACTGCGCCTTCTTCCTTGTAACTTTGCAAGTTCTTGATTGTACTATTGTATGTAATATATGCATGTAAATTGTACTATTGAATGTTGTCAAAATCAATGGAAGAAAATAGATGTTAATTTGAATTGAATTTGAAAGGAGGAGGAGCAAAAAGAATAATAAAGAATATGTGGGCCATTCTCCAACAAACAAAAAAAAAAAAGTGTTCAGAATTGCGATTTTGGAGGGAATGCAAGTCCCAAGAGTTTAAATACCCCTGAGGCTATTCTTAGGCGACGCCGATTAATACAAAATAGTTAATAGCCTAATTTTAATAAAAATGTGGACAACTTACCTAAAATAACGATAAAAAATGGCATCTGGTGAAGGCAACGGCCAATATTAAACAAGTTGACTGTTTCCAACAAAATCGTTTATCGAGCTAACATGCATGCATGTTCATGTCACTGTGGCGCTTATTCATGTTACGCGCAATTAATTGAGCGCTGTGCATTATTGTGCGCAAAGTTATGTGACGCGTTTGTAATTGTATGATGGGCATGGGGGGCCTAAAGCTACGCACCTTGTTTCCAGCGGCTAAATTAAAGTCACTTTTACAATGATTTATGCGAATTTCTTCTATATATCTTGATTCTACATACTCTTAAATTAAATTCCTGAGCAAATTACGACGGACAAATATCAATAACATTAATTTTCAAGTCGATGTCGATACCCATGTCGAATTTGGTTGAAAAAATGAAAGGGTCCTAAAGCTACGCACACGTAATAAATCAATGCAAATCTTGATTTTTAAGCTGACTGACGTGAATTTCATCCCGATATGCAAATAGTGATAATATCACCCAAAATAAAGGAAAATTACTCATTCTTTTTGGCGAATATTTGATAATCGCGTTGCTCAGTCACACCAAAAGTTTGGCGCATTGAACGCGTCGCATTGCGCGTATTTGCGGGGTGCGTAGCTTTAGGACCTGCGTAGCTTTAGGACCCCTGACCATATATCGATCAAGTTCAAGTTCAAGTTCAAGTTTATTTTGTCTTTCAGAAATCATATATAACAAAATATCATAGAGTATAATCATAACAATACAGAAAAGATCTATTCTTTATAGCACACAATTTAGAATAAAGAAAGACGAGAGACCTTGGTTGAAGCACAGCTTGTTAAATTAAAGGCCCCTCAGATAATGTGACAAAGATAACTGATTCATGAATACAAACAATAACAAAAAATATAAGTAAAAAATATACAACTATTTACAAAATACACTCAGAAAACAACTAACCAACGATGTATCGACCACAGTATGGACCTACTGAGTGGTAGGTTCATGACCACAACAACTACCCGAAGTCGAAGATCTCCATCACACCGAGTGAGCTAACAAACTCGCTGTGTGTGTGTGTGTGAAAATAAATGTCATGATTTTGAGCACGAACAACCCATGCCACCCAAGGCAGCGATAACGTGCACAAGCCCAAGCTGACACCACATCGAGACATCAATGAGTTATTGCTCTCTGAGTGGAGAGGACAAGCAGGAATATATGGTATATGTGCAGATGGGAAGGGATTTAAAAGGGGGGGGGGGGAGAGCTGGCAAAGGAAGGGGAGGGATCAAATATTCAAGACTTGCTACAGTACACAAAAAATAAATCAGTAGAATTATAAATTCTCTTGATAATACATTCATGTGTCATCCACATACTTGTCAAGTAAATATGATTTGAGTCTACGTTTAAAAACTGAGATACTTGGAGCATTTGTTAAAGTAGGATCAAGTGAATTCCAGAACCTGGGGCCAGTGGACATTAGAGTATTAAGAGTGAATGTTGTCCTTGCATATGGTAAATGGAGAGCAGAAGCCTGTCTAGTATTATGGCTGTGAATTTGATTATTTCTTCTAAAGATTTGAGCCAGGGCAGAAGGGAGGTCCCCCGAGTGGATGCTAAACATGAGCATTCCAAGTTGCATTGAATAGAGATCTTCTAGTTTTAGAATATTGTTTTCATAAAAAAGCAGATTTGTATGTGCACGATAATTTGCTTTACAAATTATTCTAATAACTCGCTTCTACACAACAAAAAGCCTATATGAATTTGAGTTTTGGATGATTTGCCCCATGCCAACATACCGTAATTAATATATGATAAAATAAGAGTAGAGTACAGAATAAACAATACCTCTTGAGGTATACATGATCTCAACTTATAAATAACACCAGTATTTTTTGACACCACTTTACTTGATTTGTCCACGTGCGCTTTCCAGTTCAGTTTCTCGTCTATGTATATTCCAAGAAATTTTGTTGAAGTTACTCTCTCAATAGGGACATTATCAAATGTCACATCACCTGGCAAAAAATTGACTGAATTACTAAACAGCATATAATTTGTTTTCTGGAGATTCAAGGATAACTTATTAGCATTAATCCACTTCATTACATTTCGAAACTCTTCATTAACAGTTTTCAACAATATTTGTGGACATTTGTGAGAAAAAAATACACTTGAGTCATCAGCAAAAAATATGAAAGATAATACACTTGATGAGCGTTGAAAATCGTTAATATACAAGATAAATAAAAGTGGCCCCAAAAGGGATCCCTGGGGAACACCACATGTTACTTTTTGGAGGCAAGAGTCAATTCCATTTAAGGACACAATTTGCTTTCTATCAGTAAGATAACTTCTAAACCAATCCAAGGCGACTCCCCTGACACCATAATGACATAATTTATTCACAAGAATTTCATGGTCTACAGTATCAAAGGCCTTGGAAAAGTCTAAAAATGTACCGATGGTGTGTAAATGACTATCTAAGGCAAAAGCAAGTTTATCTATAAGGTGTAAAATTGCATGTGTTGTTGTATGCTTCTCCCGAAAACCAAACTGATAATTACTGAAGACACATTTTTTGTTAAAAAATGTTATAGTTCTTACATAAATAAGTTTTTCCAGAATTTTTGAAAAACATGTTAACAAAGAAATCGGACGATAATTTGTCAGTAATTGAGAGTTGCCTTTTTTAAAAATTGGTACAACTTTTGCGATCTTCATATTTATCGGTACCACTCCTCTTGACATAGACAAATTAAAAATATGAACTAGTGGTTGAAGAATACCGACAATAACTTGCTTAATAAGTTCATTCCCAATATGATCATACCCAGGACTTTTCTTGTTCTTTAGGGCTCGAACAATATCAAGCAATTCTTCGTCATCTGTGGGCTTCAAAAATAAACTTTGCATGTTAGGTTCTCCTAAATAATCATTAAAATCAGTTTGACTATTTGGAATATTTTTTTTTCAGATTCGGACCAATATTACAGAAATATTCATTAAACTTTTCCACTATAATATCTTTATCGTCAACCAGTTGGTCATCTATATTCATTTGTCTTATACTTGTTACTTTAGATGGTGCTTGAAATATATTTCTTATCACCTTCCACGTGCCCTTGATATTATTATAAGTTGCTTGAAACTGTTCAAAATATTATTGTTTTTTGGCTGCACGCAGAACAGAAGTCAGAGTATTTCTGTAAACAGAATATTTCCTTTTTAGAGCTTCTGTCCCTACTTTCTTATACTTGTAGAACAGCTCATTTTTCTTATTTATTGATTTCGGCATAGCTTTGGTGATCCACGGCATAACGTGGGGTTCTTCTACGGTTGCTTTTACTCTTTATTACTGGAATATTAGCATTATACAGTGATAGAAACTTATTCATGAAAATATCGAAGGCACTCTCAACACACTGATTTGGCCTATGGCCTACCCCTATGGCCTACCCATAGGGCCTACCGATACGCCTGTTTCTTTAGTTACTTATTTTGTTTGCCTGACCTACGAATACCAATGAAAATGAATATAGCCAAAGGCAAAATGTGAAGCTACAATAGGTTTATCCGGTCAATTTCATCAAAACAGCATCCGAATTGATGCACAGTCGCTCGATTTCAATTGAATTTGAATGCTCATCAAGATCAACATTCAATTGCCTGAAAGGAGCATTCGATTTTATTTTTATGGCAAGCGATAGCATACTTTCATCATGCATTTTGATAGAATGAGTATTCAAATTAGAATTTTACCCAGTGAGCATTCAAATTCACGGGAGCTTTGGATCGTGAACATTTGGGAATTTGAATTCATCGATAAACAAGCATGTTCGCGATTTAAGCAGTTGATTTAACAATGCACTCCTTCCCTTGGCATTTTCCGATTGTTTTTACATGATGAGATTTAGAAACAATATAAAAAGTTGATATACATATATATATATATATATATATATAAATCAAGAATAGATAATGATGAACAATGATACAAAAAGGTAAAATCATGGAACAAAACAAAGTTGATAAACAAACGCAAGTGTCATGGAACGATTTCTGACTACATAATTGAAGTGGGGTTGCTCGAGCCCGACTTGAGCCTCCTCCCGTTTCGGGGGCCTGTAATTAAAAAAAAGAAGAAATAACAAAGCGAGTGGTAAACTTAAAGATAAGATTAGACAAAATAAAATAAAAAGACACACAATATGATGTGAAAGGCTACTTTGAATACGCTGTACAGAGTTGAAATGATACAGTGCATGAAAAGCTAAGGGTAGTCAATAATGTGTTTTTACACCTTATGATTAGATGGCTACATCATTTTGCAACAGCAAATTATATTTGAAAACAATACAATGGTTTAATGACGACGAAAAATTTGAAGAAGAACAAAAAAGGGCAAAACCCGGCTATTTTATGTACATCTTTAACCGTTTTGAAAATGAAAGAACATACTGCTAACTTGCCTGCCTATTAATGAAATGGAAAGTAAAACTCGGGCAAGAATTCGCACCCAAGTCGTCATAGATGAATTTGAATGTCGCTTTGGCCTCTTTATATCATGTAAACTGAACGACCATAAATCAATTTGGATGTTCGAAGCACATTTTCGCATGCTGTAAAATGAATTTGAACGACTGAAAATGAATTTCAATCGAAGGAGTAAAAGGATGAGCAATCGCTTGAATACGAACGTTTGAAAATGATTGTGAAAGCTAATTGTGCGAATTTGACCGGGAAACCCTATATTAACATGAATAATTCAAATACGAGAGGCATAACTGGAACTAGGACTGATTTGTCCTCCAAAAGAAATTCAGTTATACCCATAGGACGTGTGTCCGGGAAGGTTTGTTATACGAAAAGGTCGGTAAATCGAACAATTTTTCATGCAAATTGCCATAAATCTGTTAAAAGATAGGTTGACAATAGTACGATTTGCAAAATTAATATTCATTCATTTTAGTGTTACTTAATAATGCCTATTTTGGGGTCAAATCTGACAGTATAATTGACAGGCTAATATTTATTAAGTGTGCGGACACACAACCCCCATCATCATTATACTGTTGTCTGATGAAGCAGTTTTCGCGTTGTTGACACTACATGTTTGTCAATTTTGCTTTTGCCATCTCGACAATTCTCTTCGTCAGTTCAAACTTCAAAGGGGTACTATAGGCTAGCTTGCCTAACTTGTTAGTACCTCCTTGGTTAGTTCCTTCCACTCATCCTTCGCCGCCAGGAATCGTAGGCACTCTAAGTCAACCGTGCTCCGTATTCATTACGTTGATGGTTTATCGATATTAGATCTATTCTTATTTTTGTCTATTTTTTGAGGGGTCTTATTGCTGTCTTATTTTGCTGTCTATACGATGACAAATCTGGCGTAGTGTTTAGATTGCTTTTTTTTTTTTTTTTTTTTTTTTTTTACAAATTTATTACTGGGCACGTTGGCGCTGTATTTGGGGATAACCTCACTAGTCATAAGGACCGCTATTTATATGGACCAGTTTATTATTCATAAGGATCCATAACGCGTGACTAAATGAATAGCGGTTTTGTACGAATAGCGGTCCTTCTGAATAGCCAGTAGACCATAGACAAATTACCTCGCTATTCATAAGGACATCCATTCATTAGGACCGCTATTCATAACGCGTGTTAAATTAATAGCGGTTCTTATGAATAGCGAGCGGACCCCTTATACACAGAGCAATTCTTATCATTATTCCTTTATTCAGCCAAAATTTCATCAAAATGCTGAACTACCTTCTTTGAGGGAGGAAAGCAAAATTAACAAACAAGCAATTAAATTAAACGATGCTCATACAAAAAAAGAATTTTTGAAGGGCTGCAAGATTCTGGAAATCATATTCACGGAGAAAAATGTAAAAATACTCTTTGCCCCATAAAACAGTCATTCTAGATCCAACGATAGGGATTTTTGTTCTTTAGATTAATGGATCCAACGTTTTGTTCGTTTTGTCATCAAAGTGCATTACAATACTGAAATTCACCAGAGAGAGAGAGAGAGAGAGAAAGAAAAGGAAGAATTGAATTGAATTGAAATTAACATTTATTTCCTTCTCGTCAGGAACAGTGTAAAATAAAACGAGATAATACATTTGTAACATTGCTGTCAACATATAGTACAATATACATAGTAAATAATTCAGAAGGAGGCGAAAACCCGAAAAGCAAAGCTTGTGTTGGGAAACGCCCGTAAAAAATTAATACAAGTTACTGAAAGAATATTACATCGAGCACTGAAGAACATAATACGTGGATGAGAGAGAGGAAAAGACAGTATATAGAGAAAGGACTTAAAAGAGAGTCAGGCATTTTGGACTATTGTGTCTATGATGGCATCACCAGAGATTGCAGTATACATACATATATACATACATACATACATACATACATACATACATACAAAGAAAAGTTAGGCCTCTATGTAACACACCGTTTCTTCCGATTTTATACATAGCCTGCACATGAGAATGCCCTAACACACACACACACACACACACACACACACACACACACACACACACACACACAACAACAAAAAAAAACACCCAACAAGAACAACAACATACTTTTGCTTGCTTCCGTGTAGATTTATTCCACTTAATGAGAGATCCTTTTCGGATTATCAATTATCAGTTATTTCTTGTGCTAATAGAAGAAAATTATACTTCTGCATATTCAGGGGACTATTAAATTTCATAAAATTTGTTATCGGTAGCAAGTTGCAATAAAAACCATTATTGACATAAGCAATCATACTGAAATGTCATGATAGCGATAAATGCCTGATTATTGAACTTTGTAATGAGTGCCAGACTGGATTCAAACAACTCCATGTACAAAGGTATGCATTCAGATAGGATGGGTTCATTTATGTGTCCCCCCCCCCCCGGGGGGGGGGGGGGGGAGGGTGGCCGAGATGGGGGTAATGTCGGACGAGATTTGCAGATATCTGAGTGAAATTTGTCAACAAGCATTGTGAAAAAAAAGTCCTTAAATTGTAAACTTCTCGACCACAAATATACATAATGCGGGTAGAGGTTTCACGATGACATCTCCCCAGCCCCCCCCCCCCCTCTATTGAAGGAGTGTAGGCCTCCGCATAAATCTGTTATGCATTAATTGCAGAGTAGAAAAATGCTCAACATGGCGGGTAAAACAGCACTGGCTGCGGGATTATTCCTGATAATCTATGTCCAATCTGGTAAGTGTTTTCAAGGATTGTATCAAATAGCTTTCTCTCGTTGAAATATCTGAGTTCATCCTTTATTCACTAATTCGATATAATAATCTTTCGAATTCTGCATAATATAATTTCATTCAATCTACCATCGCTATTTATGTTGCACTTTAGGTCGATTTCTTTTTGGAGGGGCGGCGCGGGTGGAATATTGAATCTTACATACACAGATTGAAGAAAACCGGTCGGTCGTTCGAAATGTTTTGCTTTCAAAACTTTTGATAACAAGTTATTGTGCGACATTGCATTTAAGTTATTGTGCGAAATTCTATAGAACCCCTTTTGCGTATATGCATTAACATAACTCCTATATTTAGGGGGCGAACCTGCGCCGCTTTATATTTTAAATGAAATTTCCCTCTATTTTGTTGGCGTTTTAGCTTTTTGTACCTCGTTGAAGTTTCATGCCCCTTGCCACATCTATGAACAGAGTACTGTCTGTCTCAGTAATGTTTTACAGTATTCACAGAAACAGAAACAACCTTTTTTTTTAGAGGGTTTTTAAAAGTCCAGTCGGTCGATACACTGAAGATGGTTGCCTCTGAATTTACTCTCTATTGGGAATTCGGATCAGCATCAAAAAGGAAACATCTCAATGCAAGATCAAGAAACATCAGTTATTAACAATTTTTTAGGAGAGCTTTCTACAACTCTGTCCAAAGAGTAAAGGTATATTTATCCTGTTATACTAGACAAGATTAATGCCCTAATGATAGACTATAAGCCTATACGTAAATACTCTTGTATGGCATGAAAAGGAATAGATCCACTTAGAAATTATCATCGACCTGGCCCTGTTTTTAAAAAAAATTGTTATCAATAACAACTGCCACATTTCTATGACGAATTTCCTCTCATCCAATCAGATGCAAGGATTTCAGTAGCTTATAACAGTTATTGTAACTTGTTATTGATAACAAGTTTTATGAAACTGGACCCTGGAGTGGAATAAACCTGATACTCGGTTTTGTTTATTGCAGAAGCAAGTTCTTCCCAAGTAGTTCCAGATGGCTTAGTTTATACTGAAGTCAAGAAAACCCTCGTCCAAGGAGTCCAAGGAGTTCTAACATGTCGCTTCTACGGAGACCCAACGGCGGTCTACTGGGAAAAGGGCTATGATCCTGATGATACATATCTAATGATTGTGGAGCATGACGGCACTAAGTCAGGTCCGCGATTTGACGATGGGAGCTGTGACATCGATGAGAACTTTTCATTAATTATCAATATTGTATCAATGGCAGATGCAGGACGCTTTTATTGCAAGGTTTTGAATTATCTAGGGGTTTCGATTGAAAACTACACCGACGTTTTCGTAGTAGGTAAGTTCTGGGATTTAAGAGTGCTCGTTGGCCTTTTTCAAGAGTTAAGATACTTAAGGTCAAGAGAAATTATACAATTTCGTTGAATGCCATTAAAATGATTAGAAAATAGAGTTGATGTTGATAATGCATATACCTGCAGCATATATCAGATTTGTGTTTTAGGGACTCCCCCTTTTCTCCGTTTCAAAATAACATGTGCAGTTCTAAAGGAAGTTACTATATATTCGATCTTTAACTTTTCATTATTTTGAGAGGCTACTGACAGTCAGTGTCTCCCATCTGACAGTTTGCTGCTTCGATACGATATTTATACGTGTGAGATTCTTGTTTCTTGCTTCACACATAGAAATAAATGTTCAAATACTCACCCTGTATGCATCCCTGAGGGCAAGGGCGTCAACAGCTTCTGAAAAGTGTGTGTGTGGGGGGGGGGGCACTGAGCGAGGGAGGTGTGGAAGGGGGATGACCTCCCTCCCACGGTAGGGACTTTTTGAAGTTTTACCATCGAAAATAGGCCTTTTAATGCACTGTGTAGCAGAAATCAAGCCAGTTGTATCATGTTGTTAAAAGCTTATGCCGTGGATTCTCATTATAAAAGCAGTAATATTACAAGCTGTCATAAGTAGAACGGAATTTCGCAATCACAAAGTTCAGATAACCTTGTCGTTACTCTGATAGAGCAAAGTTTCGATATAAATCAAAAATTACAGCGATGTAATTACCCCGGAACTTCAGAACTTCCCGAAAATCTGCCTACGACGGTCCTCTGATTTGATGAAATCCTTGGCAATTCTTTGAGGGCTCAATTCTTATGCTTATGCTGCATACGCAGGACTGCACCCGATAGTGCTGCGCAAGGCCTATAATTAGGCCCAGGCCCCCCTCAGGCCTGGCGCGGCGGCCGGCTATAGGCGAGATCTAGAATAAAATTTGCAACTCGATCGAAAGGCGCGCCGCGCCACGCCATGGCAGTGCTCCATGGCGAGGGACGAGGATTGGGATGATTTCAACAAGGCAACAAATGTCAACAAGGGCGGTTGAACATTTATATTTGAGTATTTCTCAAACTCAAGGCATGCAAAAGAACAAGATGGAAGTGCTTTTCAGGCTTTTAGTAATGGGTTTGAACCCCAAATGTCGGGGGGGGGGGGGGACAAATGATATGATGTCCCCCCACTTATAAAAGTGTGGGGGGGGGGGGGGACATGTCCCCCTGTCCCCCACCTGTTTACGCCCTTGCCTGAGGGTGCAAGTTCCAAGTTCAGCTCTTCCGGCACCCTACACATCTAAGTTTTTCAAAGTTGCATCATTCGTAGTCAGTCTTTTTGCAGGCCTCCAGGGAGCAAAATAATGTGCGCCTTTTACGTTTATGCTTTCTTTTAGAAGTTCTGGGCCCCGTTGCATAAAACTTACCATTAACGGTAACTTTGCCATCAACGGTAACTCCCATGGAAACCTTGATTTTGATTGGCTGTTGAGTGATGTTACCATGGTAGTTACCATTGATAGCAGAGTTACCATTAAAGTGATTGATTAACTTTGTGAAAAATTGTAAAATCAGCTCAAATGCCAGTGAATTGTGTGCAGTCCTCTAACTACATATATAATTAAGGATATGTGAAAGTATGAGAGAAAATGGAACCCGTTTACTATCCTAAAAAAGAGAAAATCGTGATCAATCGCTAGCGCAAGTCGCTCGGCTTCTTCGCTGCGCTGCAGTCACAAAAACCAAGCACCAGCGCTTGGCGATTTCAGAGCGGGTTTCCAGCCCGTACGGTATTCTGTGATAGAGCGAGGTATGCCAACCGTAAGAGTTCTTTAGGGTTCGGTGGTACTCTATCCCGACATCAATGTTCACCCGTAAATATCTTGATATATAAACGACCTATCAGCTTATAAAACTCAGGCGATTCCTGTCTGAGCTAAAGGTTTGCAATTATGATTACAGCATTAGCTGGAAAAGTGATTTTTTTTTTCATTCCTGGGCAAAGGTAAGTTTTATGCAACGGGGCCCTGGTGTTGCATCTTTCAGGGTGCAATTTGGAACCTTTCTTTTGCGTGTTATGAGTGCAGTGGCGTAGATACGAACACACTTTCTATTGTTAGTGTGGGGGGGGATGATGAATAGATCACCCCCCCCCCCCCTAACAATGGATTATGTTTATACGCCCGTGTATGAGTGCCTGTGTATACGAAACATGCGAACAGGACAACGTTAACTGTTAATATCTTTCCTCTCAGCACATAGTTTATTCCGGTTACCTGTCGCCACGTTTTCCGAAGGTTCGTAATTCTGAAGGTTCATAATTCCGATAGTTCACAAAAAGAACCTTATATTATTTTTGGAATTACGTTGCTTTAGAATAATAAACTCTATTTCATTTTCGGAATCATAGGCTACCTTGTATCGAAAATTTGATTTTTCAGAATGACAATCCTTCGGAAAAACAAACCTTCAGAAAAACGACCCCCCCCCCCATTTAGGCCTATGTACTTTCCTTTCCCTAGATACTGCAATTGAAACAAAATCACAAGTCACTCTTCAGATGCGTCCATATCTGCATGGCGTCGTCCAGTGTACTGTTCATATTCGACCAAGAACTGTTTCATGGGTCAAGAAAAGCACAACGTCATCGTCAGATGAAATCCTTGTCATGTTTGAAAAAAAGCAACCAATTGGAAAAAGAAGTGGTACCGAATACGACGGAGGCAGGTTTAACATCACCGAGGATTACTCGCTGGTCATCATTGACGTACAGGTCCAGAACGAGGGTATCTATACTTGTAAGGTGACTGACTTTGACACTGGAATTGCCTTCCATGAGGACACTCTTGTCAATGTGGTTGGTAAGTATTGACCGTATGCCGTCGACAATTTGAAGAGTTTAAATTGCAATGGAATCAGTGATTAACTTGAAATTTGTATACATTTTAAAGATAGATCCAGTTGACATTATCATAAACCTTCTCTGCATGTTGTTTATATTGTGGAAATTACTCATTCCACTATAAATTTTAAAACTTATATCAGAAAGATTTAAGTAAAATGATATTTATCATTTAATGTGTGAGAAGAGGATGAACTTCAATAAAGGACCTTTTGTATATACAATATATGTATAATATCTATAACCTTTATTTTCATCGAATTTACTCTTAGTGCCTACATCATGACATGATAATGTCTTTGGCCTGATTTAAGTAGTAAATCTGTTAATGTTTGATAGCAAGCTGAAATTGCCATCTTGAGAAAACAGAAGAAATTTGCAAGAATTTTTATTCCATTTTTCCCCCCTTCAAATTCAGCCCAGCCCCGGAAACCCTTTCCAACCATTCCAGAATGTATCCAGGATCAGTCTAATCCGAATTACTGTACAATGCTCGCAAAGTCCGAAACAACAATGACCATGATGACATGTCAGGTTGCGGAGTACTATCCAGATATAGATGTATTCTTCCTGCATGGATCAAGAATAGTTGAGCCATTGGTCACAAGAGAATGGAATAACACAGATGGGACAAGAAACAAAGCTGTCACAATTGCGGCTAGTAAAAGCAAAGAACTGTACACATGTGTAGCTTCCAATATTCCTGGAACCCCTGGTAATAGATCCACATCTATCCTACTCGACATGCACAGCGACAAACACTTCCGTCCAGTTGTTCTGATGATAAATCTGATACGTAAGTAATATTCAAATCTCTAATGCGTTCAACATTCGAAGATTAAAAAAAAAGAAAAGAAGAAGTATTCAAACAATGATAGCGTACACGAATGAAACAATTTTCTATGCAGGCCTGTTATGTAGTATCATGTTCTGCATTGTTTTATTATTTTTCAGATTATAATTATGTCATTGGAGGCAGTTAATGCTGGCTTATATCTATGGAAAAAAGCGCTCAAGGATATACATGTACATTTGGGCTCGTGATCTAGCTTCGCACAACTAAAAAGAAAGAGGAATAAGATACAGGGGTCATTCCTATATCATTAAGTTATTAGCCAGGGATAAAGGAATATCAAATTTGTTTAGATACGTCTTAAAAGAAACTAATGCTACACAACATGATATTCTATTTTCCAAAGTTTTCCAAATATACGAAACATATTTTACGTTACCGTAATTTGTTTTGGATTGGGTGAGTATTGATATCATATAGATGTTTCATTCATATAGGAATCGCTTTACTAAGATTTTATGTTAAATAACAAAATCGATGCTACTAAGATATGTAACATAAATATATTAGACCTAAAAAAGGGGTAGTGAGCATGGGATTTGTTCAATATCACATGGATTTGTTTCCATAAATGTGCTTATTTTATGTTTGTAATAATTATATTCATATTTTCTTATCACTTTAGTGTTTGTGGCATTGACACTCAGCTTTTCAGTGATATGTGTCGTTTGCAGAAAGAGACATCGTAAGTGATTGTTGAAAAACAAAATAACCCCGTGTTTCTCCTTTTCTTACAATTAGAAATAAACAAGTGATATGGCAATCATGAACGTATGGCACCTCCATGACCTGGTCGCCAGAAAAACTATTTTCTTCATTTTGTATATGTTTATCATAAAGAATTACCTGCGGATTGCAAGTTCACCGGAAGTTGTCTGTACCGTATAAAGCATTGCATCATTATTATTATACTCTGATATGTTGAAATGGTTAAAGGCCCCTTGTTGTTTATCATGCGATCCATCGTTATTTTTCATCTTCCAAAATGAGATGAAAAGAATTATTATCTGCATTGCATATAGTAGAAAAACAACTAACTTATATGAATGATATGAAAGTATAACCCTATAGAATTATTCTATGTTACCGGTTCCAGATTTAAATGTCAATCGAAATATTATGTTTTTCTTTTGTATTACTCTCTTCGACGTTCTAATGGATAAAAAAGTTCAAAACTGATATTTTGATCTTTGTCTTGTACTAATGAACATTATATTTCTTTTCAGGTAGCTACACTTATGTCAAACAAGTCGAACTAGAAGGTAAAATTAACAAAATCTAAAAAGATTCAACAAGACTTGTGTATGGGAAGGGGCGAGTTGAAACTTCGGGCTCACCACGTAAAGATACCCAAATTAAAAAAAAAATTGGAGATAGGAAAAAGATTTCCCCTAAAAAAATTTTCTGACCATGAAAATGATTTTGTAAAATTCAACAAGCCTCTCTTTTTTCGATTCCTTCATTTTATAAGTCGAAAAGAAGGGATAATGACATGAGGCTGAGATCTAAAAAATATAACAGTATGATGTACATTAAGGAATAACAGATAAGAAAGGTAGCTGGCATAGTACTGAATTATTGAATTTTGCTGGGAGTTCCGACTTTGATGCCCTCTTAAAGATCTCACGGCTGAAGCCAATGCTTAATGAATCACCAAGTCTGCTACTGCATTGATGTACTAAGAGCTTTAAAAGAAAAAACCCACCTCTCCATTAAATCTATATCTTCAACATGTGGCTTTTAACATATCAACACGTTGATTTTTTCCTTTTTATTTCTTTTTATTATTTTAGAAATCGATACAATGGTCCTAACTCCAGAAGACATTCAAGCACTTGAACAACATGTGAACGATGTAATGATGCAGCACTACAAAAAGATTCATCATGATCTTGCTGAAAATAAATCTACCCTTCAGGCCGAGAAAATAATCGATGAAAACAGAACTGCTCTATTCAATACGGAGCAAATGGTTCATGATTGGCAGCAGAGTCCGACATCCAGTCAAATCGGCAAAGCGATTCAACTTGTCTCCGAGACAGTAGATGCAACAGAAGATGCGACAGGTTAATGAAAAAGTCATGGTACCTTATATTAATGTATAAGGGAGTAGAGTTAGAACCTAATATCACAACCTTTTCTTGACCCCTAATTTTTTAATATCATATTTTAGGATTTACAAAATTCAGTGACATTAATTTCGCCCAAAACAGTCTCCCTTCCCTGTTTCATGTACAAATTCGTCCAATTGATATATGTAATGATAACAATAATCCTGCTGCTAATAATAATAATAATTATAAATAATAATAATGTAATAATAATAATAATAATAATAATAATGATAATAATAATAATGATAATAATGATAACAACAATAATAATAATGATAATAATAATAATAATAATAATAATAATATCTTGTTAACCCAGCGTAGCCTCATCAGCATCAATACCGTTTTCCCTGAGGGCCCTACAATCGCTACCCCGGCTTTAAGGTGGTCAAACATTCATATAATTTCTCACCCTTTGCCATTGACTTCACCTGGGGGAGAGCGGCAAATGTAGATTTATATCTTGTCATTTGTGCAGTGGCGGAACTATTATGTAAACATAATAGACATGCACATACGGTAGTGTATATTTTGTAGTACCAATTGTAACTGATATGTTGTTATTATAGGATGTATTACCTCAATTACTTTTTATTTCATTCATTAACCTTGCTTATGTATATAGTCACAATTATTAGATTCGACATTCAGAGGCAGATCCAGGGCCACTGTTCCAGTGGCCCTACTGGTTTCCCATATATTGGTAGACATTAAGTATGAAAAAGAAATGTGCCCCTAAATGTGGTCCCTAGTAATTTCAACCCCCAACATGCCCAAATAACTGAAAAGGAGATAGTCTTTTTAAAAAATCACTTTGCTTTTGATTTGATTTGATTTGATTTATTTATTTATCTTTATGATCCTTTTTTTCTTCAAACATATTTTACAAACTGAATTACAACATAATAAACAAATATCAATACATTATCAAATAGAGTAATATTGCAAGTATAATTAACGTAAATGAATCATAAAGAAGGATTGTCACATAAGCAAAGCTTGATGGAGTGACAATCCTATACAAAAAAATTGGAAATACTAAAGAAAGGGGGATATTTAAAAAAAAAGAAAGAAGAAAAAAGACTTTTCGTTGTATTCAAAGTAATAGAAGTCAATTAAGGATGGGGATGAGATGAGATGTATGGAGGAAGAAAACATAAATAGAAGATGATGGTAAGTAGAAAAGCGGACTGTATTGAAGAGATATTAGAGAGAGAGAGAGAGAGAAAAGGATGAAGAAAGAAAGAGGGAGAAAGAGGAGAAAAGAAGATGTAATATGTCATTTACGCCCAGAGTCATCATACTGTTTGACGAGGTACTTTTTGGCGGCTGCCTTGAAAGAATAGAGAGTAGTGTGTGACTTGACTGCATCTGGTAGTGAATTCCATATGTCGGGACCGGTATGTCTAATAGATTTGTGCGCTAACAAAGTTTTAGGATTATTTAAGTGGTAATTATTAGCGTAACGGGTTGGGTATGAGTGAATACTTCTGTTGAGCATAAACATATCGCTAAGTGGAGATGGAACTTGATGTATAGAGACTTTAAACATAAGTAGGGCTATTTGGAGTGTATTTATGTCAGAGACTTTAAGGGTGTTGAGTTTATGGAATAACGGGTCGCAGTTCGCTCTGTAGTGTGAGCCCGTGCATATACGTAGTGCTTTCTTTTGCAGTAAAAGAGAATTTCGGACTAAAAGAGAACCCTTAAGATGTGTTGGATCTCTTTTTTTTCTTCTTTCTTCTTCTTCTTCTTCTTCTTCTTTCTTCTTCTTAATCTCCTTCTTCATCTTCTTCTTCATCTTCTTCTTCTTCTTCTTTTTCTTCTTTCTTCTTCTTCTTAATCTCCTTCATCTTCTTCTTCATCTTCTTCTTCTTCTTCTTCTTCTTCTTCTTCTTCTTCTTCTTCTTCTTCTTCTTCTCCTTCTGTTCTCCTTTGCTCGTCAGAGATTTTTCGAACGTGTGCCCCCTACCAGAGAATCTTGCATCTGCCACTCATATTTCTCAATAGGCCTTCTTTCTGTTTTTTGTTGTTTAAAGATTTTGCCTGGCCTTCTGATGAGGAACTTAGATGGATCTCACGTCATATAACCGAAAAATCAATTAAACAAATCTGCAAAAAACTCAAGGTTAAATTTAAATCCCAGGATGCCAGTGATGGAGGGAAAAGGTTCGACAGTCTTCGTAAATGGAGAAACAAGACGGTAAATAAAAGTGTAGAGGAGAAACACAAGCGCCTTTTATCTGCCTTGGAATCAAATGAACTCAGAGGTAAGCCAAATTCTTACCCACTGTAACCATATCCTTCTCTCCTAAGATTAATATTAGAAAATAATTTTGTCGAGAATTTGAGTGAAATTAAAAGAATATATTTGTGAGATAATTGGTAATGCCATGCATAACATTACCCTTGTTTATACTCTTGTTTTACATTAGTTTATATATAGAACTTATTCATAGGCGTACGAGGTGGGGGATGGGGCTGCATGCAGCCCATTCCCGTATGAGTTTTAAAGTTCTGATAAGATATAGCCAATTTGGATAATTTCTTACTCAATGTTCGGTTAAAATTTATCACAAACACGCATGTTGCCTAGCTTTTACCCAGTAAAATTTTCCTAACCTATTTAGAGCGTAACCAAACCAAGGCTTGGTCTCTGAATAGTCTCTGAATGTTTTCTGCATATTGAACTTGAATTTTTATTTCAATTCCTAGCTTTACTGCCACCTATAAAAGGTCGATTTATCTACAAAGCCGAGCTCGTGGATATGGCTTTTCAATTGGCTATGCAGGATCTTCTACCACTCGCTGAAAAATTGGGTGTGAATGCCATGAAATTAGTTTCATATAGACCAGAATTCCAACCTTTTCACCTCGAGACTGGTACCATCGACGTACTTTCAAAACTTCTTAGGTCCATCGCCCCTGACAAGCTCAAAATTCTTGAAATGGGAGATAGGCGACTCTTTTTTTGCAATAGAGTCAGAGAACTTCACTATCAAAAAGTCGCTACTCGTGGAATGGTTGGTAAGTTCACAGAATACAGGCAGTAAATTCCAGAATTTGGAGTAAGTCAGTATACACGGAATAATGGTTAAGCTTATTTTTCTAGAATTACACTCCTAATCATGTTGACCAGTGGCTAGCATGGATTGATAAGCAAATTATGTTCCATTTGCTTGATGTATTCAAACATTATAATATCAACTTTTGAGATGCTGACAATCAAAAATGCCAAACGCTTTTAGCACCTATAGTATAAGGTAAACAGGAAAACATACAAAATCATTTCTGCTTTCACTTTGTAGTGTACGACATGAGCTACGGTGAACTGTGTTCTATCTCAGAAGCAATGATGCAAAACACAGGAGGGATTGTCAGTCAAGGTAAGAAGCTGTCTGATTAACGAATAAAGTTTCAATGAGACATATTAGATTCATTCGCCTTTACATTTGTATATTTGTTTTTCAATTTCATTGCAGTGTTTTATCTTGATGAGACATTGTTTATTTGTGTAAATGAAGCACCTGATGAGTTAAAACAATTCTTTTTAGCTGCATGAATACAAATTTTGCAAAGCAATGAGGAAATCTGTTATAACATACTTTTGAACATTACTGACTTCATATGTTAATGGTTTTACTCTTTAAACAAATCTTTAGTCTGTAATTCTTAACTGTTATTTGTAAACCGACATCATTTCAGTGTTTTTAGAATTAAAACTGACGTAACTGCAATGCAATTATAAACACAGGAAATCAAGAAGATGCATCGCTATCTGATGCAGAACTGACAAAGTCAGAGTTGAACATATCCGAGAAAAAAAGCTCCCTTGGTGCCCCACCAACATACATTGAGAACCCTGAAAGTGGACAGTTGGTGAAGCCGAAAAATCAAAGATCAGAACTAGGGACAGAAGTCGAGAACACCCAGAACAAGGAACAAGGAACAGGTTTACGGGTCACAGTGCCTGACGAACTTGTTAAACTTCGAAATGTGCTAAAACTGGAAAATCAAGACATAGCTGACGGTCTTCGATCCTCAGACCCAATAACCACATTTGCGCTGTTGAAGATATGGAAAGAGAAGCCACGTCCGTTGGTTTTCAACTATCGTGCAGCTTTAGCTCATGAACTACGGGGAATCCAGATGCCTGATCTCGCCGATGAAGTCATTGCAGGTCTGTCCAAAAGTAACATTTTTGTGAAGTAAATCATTAGTTGAAATACATGTAGGTGATGAAGGGTCCATATTATATAAATTTAAATTTAATAACTTCTTAACATCAATTCTTGGGAGGGCCTTGCTTCAGAAACTGTAATAATATTTAGTAGTCTTTGTTATGAAAAACAAAATACAACACAACACAGAAGTATATCCCACTTATCTCTTTGCTGAATGTTATGTATTAAAAGAAAACAAGCCTTTCGAACTTTCGCTCGTTTTTGCGAATAATTAGAAACATAGTGATATGTGCCTTAATTTGTTTGTGGCAGGTAAATACATTAACGAACAGACGAGTTCCGCATTCATCCAGGACATGCTTCGGGGATTGAACCAAGACCAACTGAGAAGGCTCGGGAAGGTCCTCAAGTTGAGTGGAGAAGAAGAACACTGGCATACGAGTACATCGTTCGATTTGATCTCCAAACAGATCTGTGACTGGGTGGCGGACTGGACGAAGGAAATGAAGAGTTCGGGGTATCTAAAGGTCTTCAATGGGGTTAGGGATGATATTGCCGAAGTATCATCCCTAATAAGAACAACACCCAAGAAACACAAAGATCTAAATGATAAACTCGTAGGACATGGCTTCCTAGACCTAGCGCGTGAGATTATGATCATCGAGCAACAACTTGCATACGTGGAACCAAATGTTATGAGTAGAATTGCAAATATGAAACGAAAAAATTTAATCAATGCCATCCATGTATCCAAATATACTCAATTATTTACTCATTAATCAGACGTATCATTCGTAGTTTCAATATCTTTTCACTCGTGTTCTGTGTTCTACATATCCGTGTTTTTTCCCCTTGTCTTTTTGTACATTGTAAGATGGTATATATCCTCGTATTTCTTGTAATTCCTCAGTATGTATTATGATGTTCAGATGTTGGCGTAAATCTTATATGTATTTTCTACAAAACGGAAATGCAAAAATATATATTATTGAATTACTGACGTTCGTTTAACTCCACCCTATCCCCGGCCCACCTAAAATTAATGACTTGCCAGATATGCTTACCTTTGCTTTATACATTGCTACTTGGTATTTTTGGTATTTTATTGAGGAACTTAATTGACATTGACATCAGTATTTTGTTTTACAATACAAAACCTTAGTAAAAAGAAAATTAACAATCACATGGAAATGAAATGGAAAAAAGAGAAAAATATAGCAAATCATAATAGGACTACTCAGATTTAACATGTGACAAATTACAAAACAGTATCAAATTGGTTATCTTATTGATATAAACAATGCTATATAAAAATCACAATAGGACTAACATGAGACAAATCATATAACATAATATATCAAATTGGAATATTATATTGATATAAACAATGATGGGGTCAAAACACAAATTGCTTTACCAGAATAATCAATCTAAATCATGCAAATAAACTTGTCAGAATATGAGTTCAGTACTCATAGCTCCCCACACCTCCAATCCATATAAAAGTAAAGGTTTTACTAAAGATTTAAATATAATGTTAGCTATTCTGATATTAGGTAGGCAATATCCAAATGATTTGAATAATTTAAATATAACCCTTCTTCATTTATCCGCTAAATTCACCAATGTGTCCGTGAAAGTACCGCAATTATTAAAGGCAACAGATAGTTTTGGGAAGCCCTCAAAAACTTTTCGTGAGATTTCTTTGATTTTACTTAATAAACAGCAGGGTACTAACATAATTAAGATGCTGTGAAGTTTTTCCTTCCAAGTGAAGTATTTATCGAATGAGAGGTGAAAAGTAATAAAAATTCCTGGCCCAAAAAAGAGGGGATGTAAATTCAAACAACGGCCACACACACTACTTACACGAGGATTGCTGTGTGTGTAGAATACGCTATACATAGTGCGAAGCGCTGGGTTTATTGTGCGGGGAACCTTCGGGTGGATATGGTCTTAGCGTGAGGCAGTGAAAAGCCGTTACCAAGCGTTTCTTACAGATATTTACACTAAAATTTGTTCGAAATCGTGAATGGAATAAATAATCTCGTACATGTGTCTTATGATAAAAGGAGAATAGTATGTGACTATTTCAGATAAGTTTCTTGCCAGTATGATTTTTGCTACCGAGACTGTCTATGAGCTTTAATGATAAGTCCTAAATATGGTACTTGCTTAACAACTTCTATATTTTCATTATTTATCATGAAATGCTGGTGTTTTAACATAATTATGTCCACCTTTGGTACAAATCAATATCTTTATCCTTGTTATGTTTACTTCTAATAAACATTTACTGCAGTATCCATTAATTCTATTTGATAAGGTTTGCATGCCATTTTTTGTCTTTAATAATTTTTCAAACTATGTCGTTCTGCATAAAATTGACAGTGTATTAGTTTTCCATTGAGTTCTACGGGGTCCGTGTCACTTATCCCAAGTTCACTACATAAAGCATTCAAATATAAATGTATGTTAAATAAGGTAGGGCTTATAGTGCATCCTTGTTTGACACCACAGTTTGTTTTGGAACTCTGGGTAGTTCCCTCATTTAGATTACCGCTTAGCTTTAGATTATTATACATACTATTCATTATCTCGAAAAAATGGCCCCCGATCCCATACTTTAACTTTTTATAAGATAATCCTTTCGCCCACACACACACTGTCGAACGCTTTTCGTAGATCAATAAAACAAAAATATATATTACTTTTTTTATTGGGGTCACTGGTTCTTACGTATTTATCAATTATTGTTTTTTCTTTTTAATATAGTTTTTAACCTAAATATCACTTTCCATTAGGTAATTGACCAAACGGCTGTTCAAGATACTGCAAAATAACTTCCCAACAGCACTCGAGAGACATATTACCCTATAGTTTCCTGGATCGGTTTTACAACCTCCTTTGAATAATGGAGTAATAAAGCTTTCTGACCATTTGCTTGGAAACTTTCCGTTTATCAAAACCATGTTAAATATTCTTGCTAAAGCTGGTGAAAAGTGGCACTTCCCTGCTTTTAACATTTTCAAGTCAAGATTGCATCACATCCGGGCGCCTTATTTGTTTTTAGTTTTTGAATACATGAAAAAACCTCAGTTGACGAAATTGAAAAGTCAAGTTGGCTAAAAGTATTTTTCAGTTTCTTATTATTATGGTTATCATCTAATGAATATTCTTTACTCATCAAATTGCGGAAGTATAGTTAAACCATTCTATTCGAGGAAACTTTTCAGAGTGTATCCCATTAAATTCATCTATGATGTTCCACCACTCTTTCGTGTTTGTGCTTTGCAATTTTTCCAGTCTTTTAAACAAATTTTCTCACATCCCTCTGATATTTTACACTGAGTTTTTTCTTGAATAACCTTTTACATGCGTAATACGTATTTCTTAATTCTTTAGCGAGTGTTTGCCTACAAACCTCTTGAAACAACTTCTTAACTCTTCTTCTTTTTCTGGCTGCAGCAGCCATGTGTAAAATACAGTCAGTGAGCTCGTTCACAACAATTTCTATCCCATTCTCACCAAGGACATAATCCTTTACTGTCGATGCACTTATCTTATCTTTGTTTCCCGGATAGATAAGAATCATTTCAAATCGCCGAAACACTGGGTGTCAATGCCATGAAATTAGTTTCATATATAGACCAGAATTCCAAACTTTTCATCTCGAGAATGGTACCATCGACGTACTTTCAAAACTTCTTAGGTCCATGGCTCCTGACAAGCTCAAAATTCTTGAAATGGGAGATAGGCGACTCTTTTTCTGCAATAGAATCGGAGAACTTCATTATCAAAAAGTCGCTACTCGTGGAATGGTTGGTAAGTTCACAGGGGGTCCACTCGCTATTCATAAAGACCGCTATTCATAGAAAACCGCTATTCATTTAACACGTGTTATGAATATCGGTCCTTATGAATAGTTATGAATAGTGGTACTTATGAACGGAAGTCCTTATGAATAGCGAAGTAATTTGTCTATGGTTTGCTCGCTATGTAGAAAAACCGCTATTCAGTTAGTCACGCGTTATGGATAGCGGTCCTAATGAATAGCGGTCCTTATGACTAGCGAGGTAACCCCGTTCACAGAATACCGGCAGTAAATTCCAGAATTTGGGAGGGAGGGGGGAGGTTGGGGTCCTCAGATTTTAGGGGGTTCAGTTCTGTTCCCTCCACAATTCCCCCCCAAACCCCTCCAAAAACACAACAATTGGGGGGGGGGGGGGGGGAGTTGTCCCACCCCTCTCAGCTACGCTAGTGCGTAAAGGGAAGTCCAGACTCTAACTTTTGCCCATGCAATGCCTTTGTACTGTATAATTTAAATTTTTGATACATTCTAGGTCTGCAGTTATCCCAATACAATTTTTAAACTTTCGGTCAAATAGTAACTGGAAGAGGCTGATGAAAACACGGCTGCACTTTATGCAGATCAGTGCCTGCATATAATATAGTTGAAAGAAACAATGCATTTTGTTTAACTTTATTACAACGGTTAAGTAGGCGTATTGTTATTAAGATGGTGCTGTGCCATCTAAGTTATTTAAGGTTTGAATAAATTGCAGCCCTGATGTCATCAATAACGTGCAATAGATATTTTTCTATAAAAGAATTGTTTTTATATGACATATTATAGAAGTGCACAGCTTTAAAATGTTAACATCAGGAAAAGGGTAATAGTACATGGACAAGTAAAGAAACTCATCAGTCATCACGTTGCTCTCATGACATTAGTTTTGGGGCGCACATATGCATACCATTGTAATGCATACATACTTCAAGTTTTTAATTTGTCTGAAGTTGGTCTAGGCCTAGCTTTATGCCAGGCGTATGCCGGTGGAGGCTTTTGATAAACTATATAGTTTGGTTGTTGTTGAGCGCTTAAAGATACCATAACCTTTCCGTCTCATTTTTGACTGCCAAACGACCGTTTATCAAAAGCCTTTCCAACGTTCATAATTTATACCTTACAAGTGGCAGACTAGGCATGTTCTAATTTGAATACAAGATAATGCATATGATATTTATTTTTGTAATAAGACCAACCTCATGTAATACTACCACTCATTTTCTAATTCTGTAATATAAATTTTTTTTTTGGGTGAATTCTTTAAAACAGAACATAGTTTGTTGGGATATAAATTTACTTTTTAAACGAAATCTCATTACAGTTACCTAAAAAACCTATAAAAAAACGCACCTTCCCTAAAAAGAAGAAGAAAAATAAATAAAACATCGCTTTAACATAGGCTTGGATATTTTGGCCACATGATGATTATTCAACTCCTAACTTCACTGTCAGATTAACAGATGAAAGAAAATTACAATTTTCAGATAATGGACAATGAACTTAAGATTGTGGCGAAATGACAGTGACTATTACAATGGCGTTTATGGCCCATAATGGATATTATACTGTAGTCAAACAATTTATAATCAATTATAATTCAAGTACAAATGTGAATAACATAACGCTTTCTGAACCAACGCCTAATAAACTTAAGTCAGAATTTATTCATATACATCATTTTGTTATCATTTGTTTGCATGATGATATCATTAATTGGCTTCCGAAATCAAGCTAAGTAGCTTTATCATGCGCCATCACCATAATTATCATTGTCATGATAGAAACAGAGTATCATATCATATATCCAACGTTGCTATGACAAAAAGTGTATGCCTTCCGAAGGAAAAAAAAAATGTAATCTCCAGTTTCATTTTGCCAACAACAACGCCTATAAATGCACTTCATAAGAGACTCATAATAATGCCTCCAACTTCAAGTCTATTACAAGCAAATTAGAATTCGGTGATGCACCTATTATATAGTAGCCTCCTCCGGTTAGATTTGCGTCGGGCTGTATTTTGTCAAATATATAGGATTAAGCCATGGATTGCAGGGTTTTAGGGTCGTACAATCAGAATTCATTCTGTAATCCTTTACAGCCAACCAGGAACATTGATACAATATCTATGAGAGGATGTGTGTGTGTGTGTGTGTGTGTGTGTGCGTGCGCGCGCGAGGGTGTTTTTTTTTTAAAATGTCTTATAGTGTGTATTCGCCAGGTGCATGCTGTTTTGGTATGAGATGGTGGTTTGCATGGTATAGGAGGTTAGTTCTGGATGCCTAATACCCCAGTTACAAAGACGAAGCCGTCAATAGACCGAATGATAACCGAACAAAATCCTATACAGTCCGTATTCTCCCGCCCTCGTGAATTTATAGTCCCATCCAACGTCCACTGCGCAGTATGAATAAAATTATCAGTGGCTGCTATCGACGACAGTAACAACCTTTATTTATAATTCTTTTTTTTTTAAGCTTGTATGGCTGAGCGCCGATGATTTAAAAAGTTCATACAATATTATTCAAAGTGACGAAGATATTAATAAAGTATCATTGAAAACTATTTCGTTTTTCAACATGCAATCAATAGTCTTTAAGAGTCAAAGTATTTGATGTTAAGTCAGTTACGTTGGGGGCATATTTTTTCGTGTTTATTCGTAGTTATTCCTTGCCAATAAATTTTTGCTGTGCCTCTTCGTACGATATCGTTCAAAGGTTATAGGAAAACTACACCCCTGACAAAGGCCCTTAGAAAAATGGTGTATAGCTACGGGGGCACAGGGGGCAATTGCCGGCACCATCAAACGCCAAGAAAAAGGAAAAAAGGAAAAAAAAAAGGAAAATGAGAAAGAGATAGAGGGATTTTAAAAATAAGGAGAGGGGAGGGAACCTGAAAAGATGGTGATTTACCTCCTTTTACTGCTTCCTAATCGGTGGACTTGTCAGTTTGCATTTTATCCAAGGCCGGTGCCACTCCATGAGGTCATTGT
Organism: Heliocidaris tuberculata; assembly: GCA_025618425.1. Classification (NCBI taxonomy): domain Eukaryota; kingdom Metazoa; phylum Echinodermata; class Echinoidea; order Camarodonta; family Echinometridae; genus Heliocidaris; species Heliocidaris tuberculata. Next base: position 328,242 of record CM046849.1, read on the forward strand.
CCAGCTCAATGGTTGGAACCCAGCTACGCCACTACCCTTAGAAAACTACCCACCTGACAACTATCCCCTTGGACAATTACTTCAAACATCATACCCCTGTAGTAAAGTCCCCCTTAAAACCAATTGTTAATACTACCACTACTCACACAGGGGGTAATGTTCATTAGGGGAAGTTGTCTAGGTTGTAGAAGACTGAGAATCTTTTAAAGTTAAATAGATCCTGTGTTTTGCGATTTGACACATAACAATAATTGCCATACAGTGGTAATTTACATGGCGTAAGAAAAAAAAAGATGATTTACGTAGGCCTATACCTTAATACTCTCGCTCTTTTATCCGATTTCCGCTTCATAATGATGATTAAAAATACTGAACATGAGATTTTAATCAATCAAAAATGATATACATGTACTTAATAAATACAATAATTTATCAATTTCCGTTATTTTGAAACCCTTTGTTCTTTTGAGACCGAACCACAGTTATTAATCATAATCACCTATTAGTCATTTATTACTCATGCAGATTAAAGACAAACATCTTTCTGAACGTAGCATATGTGGACTATAGACTCATTTTCATTAATATTGAATGATAAACGGTGAGGGGACATTCAGATAACACTCTGTATGCTAGAGCATTATCATGTGCTGGGGCGTTGCTACAACATTTGCTTCGGGGGGGGGGGGGCGGTGTTGGACTGGTTAGCCGAACACAAGCAATATTTAGTGCCATTATCCCTGAAAATGTAGAGTTTTACACTAAGTATGGATTTACAGAAATAAAATTTTGATGGGGGTGGGGGTTGGTAGACAGCCCCCTCCTATGACGCATCCGATGTATATAAATGATTAGGCCAACGGCCCTAACGTTAGGTTCTTACTGTTATAGGGAAGCGTTGGCGTGGCTGATGAGAGTATCATGGCGGGCAAAATAGCACTGGCTGTGGGGTTGTTCACTATCCTTTATGTTTCATCTGGTAAGTGTTAACCGTAGACATGCAGTTGACCTCAATCATGCATACTAAAAAAATCACCTAAAAATAATTCACTCAAAAGTTATCCGTAAACCGTAAGCAATATGCACAATATTATTGAAATCATGACTTTAAATCTTAAAATAGATTGGGAAACTCCGGCTAATGGTTACACTGAATAATTTGAGAATTTCCTTTTGTTATAAAAGATGTCTGATTAGTCTGATCAGAAACAAATTACTCACACAGAAGTCATGGGAGTTAATTTCTAGATAAGTTGGATATGTATGCACAGTGGGTGGTAGTCCAGTAGACGGTACCATATACCATGTACATGATCGGGAAAAGTTATTAAGTACAAGGTTTATTTTGTTGATTTGTGTTCTAGATGGATATTGAAGTAAATTCAGCTTGTTTGCCACCTTGGCAACCTTGAACAATTTTTTTAATTAGCCTAATGAGCATAATCATCTAATTAGCATATGTGCAATATGTTATATGTTGATAATCTTAAGCAAGAAAGCCTGAAGAAATAAATAATACAACTTTTCTAGGGTTTTCTATGACGAGGAATTCATTTATGACACCAATTTTTAATTTTAAGTAATGCAGTTGTCGTAAATAGCATAATTAGCATAATTAGCTAATTAGCGTCTGACAATATATGAAATCCTTTGTCACTGTTTATCCAGAAAGCCTGAAAACATAAGAAATACAACTTTTTGAAAGTTTTTCTAAGACGAGGAATTCATTTATGACACCAGTTTTCATTTTTAAGTAATGCAATTAGTGTAAATAGCATAATTAGCATAATGAGCTAATAAGCATATGTGCAATTGGGGACTTCTTTGTCATTGTTTATCCCGAAAGCCTGAAAACATAATAATACAACTTTTCTAGGGTTTTCTATGACAAGGAATTCATTTATGACACCAGTTTTATTTTTAAGTAATGCAGTTGTCATAAATAGCATAATTAGCATAATGAGCTAATTGGCATATGTGCAATATGTAGACTTCTTTGTCATTGTTTATTTAACATGCAACATCTTAAAACACTTTTTAAAGACAAAAATTAGTTTATAAGAAGATATTCCATGTAGATGTATTATAATTAGCCCAATTAACATAAGTGAATTTGCATAGTTAATGCAGAAAATTCTTGGATTCTTGGATGTTAATAAGGCTAATTATACTATATCTACATGGAATATCTTCTCACAAACTAATTTGTTGTCTTTAAAAGGGGTTTTAAAATGTTGCATCGCACCAATTTCAAGCTTTCTAGATAAACGATGACAAAGAAGTCTACATAATGCACATATGCTAATTATGCTATTTACGACAATTGCAGTACTTAAAAATAAAAACTGGAGTCATAAATGAATTCCCCGTGAAAGAAAACACTAGAAAAAGTTGTATTATTTATGTTTTCAAGCTTTCTGGATAAACAATGACAAAGAAGTACATATATTGCACAGTGCTGTAGTCAAGGCCCAAACCTTCAAGGCCAAGGTCAAGACCAAGACCAATGCATTGACCAGCAAGGCCAAGGCTAAGGCTTGAAACCTCAAGGCCAAGGCCAAGGCATTAATGAAGAGAGAAGGAGAAAATTGAACATACAAAGATGCGCGCGCGCGCGCGCACACACACACACACACATACACAAGTAGGCATTGCCTTCAAGAACCAAATGACAGCAGGGGGTGGCTGAACATTTTTCAAGAGGGGGGGGGGGGAGTCATTGCAAAAAGACACCTTTTTGGGAAAATGGGGCACCGACACAAACCTGGTTTAAAAAAAAAAAAATATATATATATATATATATATATTTTTTTTTTTTTATATATATATTAATTTTCATACCCCCCCCTTTTTATGACCTACTTTTTGTACATGTATTGTTATCTTCCTGGACATATTAACTGGTAATAACTAATCAGTAGTTATATATTTGTGAGCAAGTGAAGTGAGCTAGCTAATATAAAGAGGGACTTCAATTTTTTCTGATAGTGCCCTTCCATAAAATGTGCACTTTTTCTTAAACAAATCTTAATTGGGAGCTTGCATTATGTTAAAGCTCATAGACAGTCTCGGTAGCAAAAATCATACTGGCAAGAAACTTATCTGAAATAGTCACATACTATTCTCCTTTTATCACAAGACACATGTACGAGATTATTTAAAATTCCATTCACGATTTCGAACAAATTTTAGTGTAAATGTCTGTAAGAAACGCTTGGTAACGGCTCTTCACTGCCTCACGCTAAGACCATATCCACCCGAAGGTTCCCCGCACAATAAACCCAGCGCTTCGCACTATGTGTAGCGTATTCTACACGCACAGCAATCCTCGTGTAATTGTGTGTGGCCGTTGTTTGAATTTACATCCCCTCTTTTTTGGGCCAGGGATTTTTATTACTTTTCACCTCTCATTCGATAAATATTTCACCTGAGGAGGAAAAAACTTCACAGCATCTTAGTTATGTTAGTACCCTGCTGTTTATTAAGTAAAATCAAAGAAATCTCACGAAAAGTTTTTGAGGGCTTCCCAAAACTATCTGTTACCTTTAATAAGTCATGCAAGGCACTGTACATGTATTTTATTATAAATTTAACAGGAGGTATGACACTGCCTTCAAATTCATAAATCCCCTTTTCTCCAGTTGATTTTTCTGCTAGGCCAAATTTACAAATTTAGGCCTCTTGCCAAGATAGTGAATGTGAAGTCTCTTTTAAGGTTGCATAGCGACTACTGCTCTAGTGGTGTATCTTGGGATTATGGAGCTCAGAGCAAACAATGAAATCCCCCCCCCCCCGAAAAAAAAAAGAATTTAAAAAAATAAAAAAATTAAAATTGAAATAAAAATAAAAAAACAAAAATAAATATATATGTATTCAACTTTACAAGCGAGAGAGCAAGGCAACCAAGAAGTAGATTTTGTGCATTTTTAATCCTCAAAAATGCAATTTATATGCACTTTACCTAAGAAAATTTGCAAAGGAGCACTGCAATCAAGCGTTATAGAGTTTCGAATGATGAACATTGATAAAACAGTTTTGTCAAATGGGGCGTCAAATTCATGAAAACCCAGGAGAGTTCTTGTTGCGGAATTTAGTAAGGCAAGCGAATGTTAAGATTTCTTTCAACCTTTGCAAGAACTTTTTCAGCTTTATCCTATATTCAGGGCAAAATAATTAAAAACATGCTAATGAAACTTAAGGCCTACATGTATATTAGGGAGCAAAGCAATGAAAATTACATTATTATTTTTTTTTCTTCTTCTTCTTTTTTCTTTTTTGGATTTTGAAACCCATTAAAGAGCCATTTCTAAAATATATCATAAATACATGTATATTGGGGCGTGAAATTACAAGATCGTGAAGCGATGTTATGTGAGGGAGCAAAGCAACCAAGCTTTAGAAAATCAATAGCATTTGATACCATAAAAAGGGGCGTATGTAATCCACAATATGATCGTAGTTTTTTTCTTCCTTTTCTACCCTTCCTTTTTCTCAAATTATGTTTGTTGCTCCCCATTCAAGTGTCCCTCTGCCAAACAAAGCTCACAAAAGAAGGTGTAGGCCTATACCTAAAATTAGTGTTTGCATATGACAATGGAATTAATTATATAGCAGATGCCTTTGTCCATATTTACTAAATTTTGGGAATACTTCGTTCAAACGAACAAACTGTTTACAAAAAGATAAGAAATGCAACTACATTTGTTCAAATCTGCTCCTGTATCTTATACGGTTATACTGTTATCATCATCATCATCATTATTATTAACATTATTGTTATTACTACTATCATTGTTATTTAAGTTATTATTGTAAATATTATTATCATTATTATCATTATTATTATCATCATTATTATTATCATTATTATAATTATTACTATTATTGTCATCGTTATCATCATCACCATTCTATCATATTAATCTAAAAAAATGTAAAACATGAATTCATTTCCCACATCTGTTATGATTATCTAACATGTAGATTTTGTATTAGCTACATGATATGGTGTTACTGCAGAAAATAACCAAAATATTTCCAAAAGTTAACTTTCAGAAATAACAATGTTCCATATGCCTTGAATTTTTGGAGATTATCAAGGCTTGGAACCCTCAAGGCCAAGGCCAAGGCATGTCGAAGGCCAAAGAATCCAATTCCAAGGCCAAGGCATTGAAAAAACAGGCCTTAAGGTGCCTTAAGGCCAAGGCCGAGCATCAAGGCACTATAACACTGTTGCACATATATGCTAATTAGCTCATTGTGCTAATTATGCTTTTTACGACAATTACATTACTTCAAAATAAAAACTGATGTCATAAATGAATTCGTCATAGAAAACCCTAAAAAAGTTGTGTTATTTATGTTTTCAGGCTTTCTGGATAAACAATGACTAAAAAGTTCATATATTGCACATATGCTAATTAACTCATTATGCTAATTATGCTATTTACGACAACTGCTTTACTTTAAAATGAAAACTGGTGTCATAAATGAATTCCTCGTCATAGAAAACCCTAGAAGAGTTGTATTATTTATGTTTACAGACTTTCTGGATAAACAATAACAAAGAAGTCCATATATTGCGCATATGCTAATTAGCTAATTATGCTAATTATGTTATTTACACTAATTGCATTACTTGAAATTTGTAAATGGTGTCATCAATGAATTCCTCGTCATAGAAAACCCTAGAAAAGTTGTATTATTTATGTTTTTAGGCTTTCTTGCTTAAGATTATCAACATATTACATATTGCACATATGCTAATTAGATGATTATGCTAATTAGGCTAATTTAAAAAAATGCTGAAAGTTGCCAATGTGGCAACCAAGCTGAATTTACCTCAATACCCATCTAGAACACGAATCAACACAAAAAACCTTGTACTTAACAACTTTTCCAGGTCTGAAAAACTTCTACTGGACTATGGTAAACTTTTAAGGCATTGCGTTAAGTCTGTCACTCTGGAAAATATTCTAGGCAACAGACCCACGAAATCACGTAACAGTTTGCTGTTTTATATATATATATATATATATATATATATATATATATATATATTTACATACATACATATATATATATTTTTTTGTTTTCATATATATATACATATTATATATGGGTGTGTGTGTGATTATGTGGGCGTTGTGGGTGGGTGCGTGTGTGTGTGTCTTGGTCTTCTACCGCATCAATGATCGACTCAGCTATAAAAATGGTAAGCATACTAGAACTTTTTACTTTGATACTGTATTCTATTCGATGCAGGAATGGGATCTCCAGAGGTAGTCCCAGATGGCCTGGTTTATACTGCAGCCAAGAAAACACTCGTCCGGGGGTTTAAAGGAATACTAACATGTCGCTTCTTCGGAAAACCTAATGCAGTATATTGGAAAAAGGGTGATGATCCTAATCGTCTAACCCTCATGATTATGTGGTATGGAGGGCAAGTGTCGGGTCGTAGATACGATGACGGGAGATTTGACATGGACGAAAATTATTCAATGATCATCAAGAATGTCTCAACGGCAGATGCAGGACGAACGTATTGCATTGTTTCTAACCACCAGGGAAACTTGATCAAAAGCTACACTGATGTCTCGATTTCAGGTAAGCTCGTTAGAAGGAAGAAAATTTTTGCGAGTGATGAATTTAAAAACGGAAAAGAAGCGTAGGTCTTTTAATTACAGTTCATTTGAATCGTCTTTTTGCCTGCCGTTAAGTTGTTCAAGGAGGTAACTCTTTTATACCTATATCAACATGATCAAGCAGGAGGCGAATAAACTATAATTGATGTGATGATGTAGCCTACTTTAAAACCAATGCAACATCAGAAATTAAAAAAAAAAAAAATCTTCTTAATCATCATCACCATCAGCATCTTCACCATCATTAGCTTAAAGAAAAGTAGAGTTAATGGTGTAGACAAACATGATTATTTCAAATATTTTAAAAATCTGTTTGCTCATCATCTGCTTTTGCAGTTCTATTTTAGCTTAATCAGTGAAACTGCTTACCTGCATGTATCATTTTTTAAAACATTAAGGTACCCCAGTTGCAACAAATCCAGTAGCCGTTCTACAGATGGGTGATGGCACGGCTAATGGTACCCTGCAATGCACCGCTTACACCAGGGCGAGAAGAGTCTCCTGGACAAAAAGAACTACTTCCTCAGCAAACGAGTGTCTTGTTGTGATTGAAATCAACAAAACTGTTCCTCAAAGAAGTGGAGCAGGGTACGACGAGGGCATGTACAGCATCACTGAAGACTACTCGCTCATCATCAAGAAGGTACAGGTCTATCACGAGGGCCTGTATATTTGTGAGGTGACTGACTATGAGACTGGAATTTCCTTCAAGAATCACACTTTTATCAATGTCGTTGGTAAGTATTCATCATGTGCCGAGTAGCTTTTGAAATACAAGCAAGGTAAATGTATTTTGTAATATCAGTGAAACATTGACGTATATATACGGTGTATATATATGTACATATATATATATATATATATATATATATATATATATATATATATCATATCCTTTTTTAAAAATAGTAATTCTTATGTTTTGTGAAGGATTGTCATGCCATCAAGCTCCGCTCACGTGACAGTCCTTCTTTATGATTCATTGACGTTAACGCTACATTGTGATTAATTTACTTTGGTAATGTATTAATCATTATTTTTTTATTATGTTGTAATCAGTTTGTAAAGTATGTTTGAAAAAAAAGATCACCAAAAACAACAACAACAAAAGAAGAAGAAGAAGAAGAAGAAAAAGTTATCAGAAACATGGTTTTGCATTCTACGTTCTTAATGTAATTTTAGTAGGCCAGTCATTAGACATTTTATAATGAGCTTAGAAAGAATTTTTATAAATGTTTGAATAAGCCCTACACGTCTTTGTAGTTACTCTTTAAATTAAAAATTTAGTTTGGTCTAGTAATAATGATGTAGATTTCGTAGAAAGAGAGTAAGTGTGTGTTGGTGCGTGCGTGCGTTTTTGTGTGTAAGAGAGAGAGATAATATCTGCGAACTTCGCCAAATAAGTTGTACGAGCATGATTTATCTTTAAAAATGTAGGTTTCCGTGTATAAACAAAAATTAAAAGAATCGAAGCTAAAACTAAACAAAACAAAACAAAACAAAACAAAAAATCACTTCAGTACTCTTTAAACTTTCCGTCTTTATAGTAAAATAATTAGATTCATGATGGCAATATAATTATTGTTTGCTTGTTTGCATTTCAAATTTAGCCCAGCCTCTGAAACCATTTCCAACCATCCAGGAATGTATGAACACTGAACAACATGACTCAAACTACTGTACCCTCGTCGCTGAATTTGAAATGAATCTTACCTGTCAAACCATGAAGTACTTTCCATCTATTAATCTTCTCTTCCTGCATGGATCAAGAATAGTTGAGCCATTAGATACAAGGGAATGGAATAACACAGATGGGACGAAAAACAAAACCATCACGATAGCCACTAGAGGAAGCACTGAACTTTACACATGTGTAGCTTTTAATATCCCAGGAACATATGGTAATAGATCCACATCAGTTCATTCTGTCCTCCTGCATGAAGAAAAACACTTCAGTCCAGTTGTTCTGATATTAATCCTGATACGTAAGTAACTTTGAGATCTCTTATACTTTCAACATGTGAATTCGAAGAAAGAAAATGAAATCTCCAAATAACTACAACGATAACGTACTTATATGAAGCCGTTTTCTATAGCAGGCCTTATTTTGATTTTCCTTACTTTTTAAAAATATTTTCAGATGATATGTCCTTGGACAATATTGGAGGCAATTGTATCATTAATCATTCCCAATTCGTATCCAAGACACCCAGTGCAATCACTGAAATCGTACCCCTGTTCAAACTCTGCACACTCATACCTAGGGTGTTTCATCATGGCATTATACTTTTTTGGTGTACAAAATTTACAAATTCAAGCATTATTATTTTTTGTTGTTGCTATATGATAGAAAGCAAAGCGAGGTAGAAAAGTTTTTCATCTTTAGTTCTTTAAAAATATCATCTTTTGTGTATTTAGGGCCGAATCTATACTACATTTTGTTAAAAACAATTATTAAGAGCGAGAAAATTATTCGAGCATTAAAAACATGAATTTTCAACCCTTTACAAACTTTACCCTTGATTTGGGGTGCAAAAGAAACAAAATCCGGACCAAATATAAGTCATATGCTAGATCTGACGAGAGATAAGTTTTTTAAGCTGTCCAATACTACACGAACTTGTTGCCATGGAAATAAATATATACGGTCCTTATTTTCTTATCACTTAAGTGTTTCCAGCATTGACGATCATCTCTTCAGTGGCATATGTTATATGGAGAAAGAGATACCGCAATCATGGTAAGTAAGTGATTAAAACAAAATACCGTTAATTCTGTATGGCTACAAACCTTTTTCCTTATTCTTAAAGTTAGAAACGATCAAGTGAAAGGAGGATCATCATATTACAGTATGACCTTATTCGTGTTAGTTTATTTAAAAGTTTGCTCAGGGGATATTAAGTATTCTAGAAGTAGTCTTTATTCAACATTTTAGTTCTCTATATAGTATTTGTTTTAATTTGCTGAAATAAGTAAAAAAATATAAAAAATAAACAACCAGCCAATTGTTGATCATAATAAAAAAAAAAGTTTTACCATTCACATGAGCTGAAAGGGTTTAAGATTGTAAGATTGTATGTATTTTCAATGCATGACAAACATACATCCCATTTCTGGGTATTAATTCACATCTATTCAAATTCATTTCTCTCCAGTTAGGTACACTCACTTCCTACAAGTCGAGCTTTAAGGTAAAGGTAGAAATTTCCACAACAGTCTTAGATTATAATTTTAGTAATAATCTTCATTTGTCATTTTTTTGTAATTTCAAGATGACCCGTGTTCTTTTGTCATAGAAAATGTTCGTCTTCTCTTTCCCTCTTATACAGGACCTCTTACAGGGCCTGTATCTCTCTCTCTCTCTCTCTCTCTCGTCAAAATTGGCCGTAAACGTTTTTTAGTGTCTTGTCCCTCCAGAGGCGGCGCACCCGGGGGGGGGGCAGGGAGGGGGGCACGGTGCCCCCACTTTTTAAAGTACCCCAAAAGTGCCCCCTTTTATCTATGAAAAGTTCCCCTTTTAATAGCCGATAAGTGCCCCTTTTTCTTCGTATAGTGCCCCTTTTTTCTTCCGAATAAGTGCCCTTTTCACCTTCTAATAAGTGGCCCTTTTAACCTCATACATGAGTGCCCCTTTTGAAATCCGATAAACGCCCCTGTTTTCGTCTGATTAGTGCCCATTTTCCGTTCTAATAGTGCAATTTTCCCTGCTAATAAGTGTCCCTTTTCACCTCTGATAAGTGCCCATTTTTCTTCCTATAACTGCCCCTTCTTCTTTCTAATAAGTGCCCTTTTCACCTTCTGATAAGTGGCCCTTTTAACCTCATACATGAGTGCCCCTTTTGAAATCCTATAAGTGCCCCTGTTTTCGTCTGATTAGTGCCCATTTTCCGTTCTAACAGTGCAATTTTCCCTTCTGATAAGTGCCCTTTTTCACCCCTAATAAGTTCACCTTTTTAAGCGCCCCCTTTTACTTCTGATCAGTGCCCCTTTTCCTTTCTAATGGTATAATTTTCCCCTTTGATAAGTGCCCCTTTTTATCTATATATCCCGATGTCGCTTACAAACTGTGCCCTAAAGTCCACAAAAGAGCCATATATCTAGCTCCAAATAATCAGAGAAGCTTCATATTAATACATGTAATAGATTCCCCAACTGATATCAGTACAAAGTGAGGCAGTGGAGTAGGTGGCAAGAGGGGCACTATGCCCTAGATCATACAATATTAATCATTGCCCCTAAATCATAAAAGGAATGAGGAAAAAAGAAAAAAGAATTTCTAAAATTTTTCCAAAGCTCGCTCGCTACGCTCGCTCACATTTACTATATAATCTTCTTATCATATTAGGGAAATCACTGTGTATATACCATACCCTTCAGCGTTAGAAAACAACCTTAAATTTTTTGCTCCTTTGCTCGCTTCACTCGCTCGAAAATGAATAATCAGACCACCACACAAAATGCAAAAGTAGTTTTTATCTGGAACCATGTTAAGATAGAAACAGTAATGTGTCGAAAATGATCATCGATAGTGTAATAATCATAATGTAGCGGTATACTAATGTCTCAAAGTGGTATTTTCCGCCTTGTTTTCACCCTTTGTAGGTAGGTGCCCCTTTTTTCCAAAAAGTGCCCTTTTTTGTTGGTGCCCCCCCACTTTGAAAGACGCCCCGCCGCCACTGTGTCCCTCGGAACACTGTTTCTCGTATTCTTTGACATATTTAATACTCACCTTTTTTCGTGGTTGGAAACATCATCAGCATAATCAAAGGAAGTAAATAGTATTGAAATTAAAGATTACACAATTATGTCATTGATAACAAATGGCCAAAACACAGTCATATATGAAGGTAGAGAGAGAAGAGAGAGAGAGAGAGAGAGAGAGAGAGAAAGAAAGAAATAGAGATTGAAAATTAGATTTCTTCGAAGGCTACATCCTACGAAACCGACGGCCCAAGACACCGGCAGCCCACTATAGACAGACAATGTTGGTCTCGTGGACCTTCTGGACACTTTTCAGAGGGTTCAATAGACCGACGTCCCATGAGGCCGCTATTTTTCTATTTTCCCTCATGTATTTGCTTGTTTATTCAGTCGTGAATTAACCTTTTGAAAATGTCGGTCTCGTTGGCTGTCGGTCTGGTGGGATGATCCCATGAGAAAATGTTTACCTTTCGACAAGCGTGCATGGAAGGGGTAAACCGAACTTATCAAACTAGTGGAGGGAGGGGTCGCAAAAATCCAAGAACAAAACAAAACAACAAATCAGGGAAGAGATATTCCCCTTAAAGAATTCTCTGTTCTTCAAAATTAATTTGTAAAATTGTGTCTTAGTCTTTGTTTTTGTTTGTTTGTTTGTTGTTGTTGTTTTTTTGGTTTTTCTTTGGTTTTTTTGGTGGGGGGGGGGGGGTCTTTGTTTCCTATGTTCCTCAGTCTGTATATAGGAATTACACATGCAGTGGCACGCCTATATTTTTTTATTCTCGAAACATCTATTCATTTTGCTACTAATTCACCTAATCATGAATATCCTTTTGACTTCTAAGCTAACCATTCTTGAGAAATGCCAAAACGATTCATTGCGTTAAAGAGGAAGGGATTCACTGTCCTCAAAAACGGTTCTGACTTTTGTCGTCTTAAAGATCTGACGATTATTTGAAGCCATAGGTTAATGAATCATCAGTGTTGTATTAGTATGTACTGAGAAAAGGTGATAATTTCCCACCAATCCATCCCTTGATGCTATATATTTGGGCAATTCCACAGAAAATGTTCACTTGCCAGAAATCATTAAATCAGCGACATATCCAAAAACATTTAGGCTACTATGACAAAATTATCATCAAACAAAAGAGCTTATCAAGTTCTTTAATTTGAGTGGTATATCAGTACGTTTTAGTACCTTGAAGCTTGAAACGCCATGTACGCCTTCAAACCGAACATGATCCTCAAAAGTCAACCGTGCGTCTACAATTTATTTCTTTTAAAGAATCACTTTGGGGCCAAATTTGGTCAGAAAATCCTATCTCTGTTCTTATTAGTTCACGCCACAAGCGTTTCACATTTGATTTTTTGGTAGTTCATTGTGATGAATGGACTATTAGATTACCGATAATAGGTCTGCATGACCAAATGAACATTTAAAAGCAAAGGTATAGGGGTGTATAAAAAGTGGACAAATGTTTTTATTATAATGACGTAAGTATAATTCGCTTCACATTTCTGTATCTTATAACACAGAGATGAGTGAATACGCGTAGGATCTTTTTTTCATACATTTGCCATTCATTTACTCTTTTAAAAAAAATCCCTCCGCGGTTTACATGGGACCATATTTCGTTTTCTACATGTACATGCATATAATAGGAGGACTCTCGTTATTGTATTACAAATGCTTTGAAAATCGATGTTCTTTTTCAACACTTCCATTCAATAATTATATGATATGTGCTAGTAAAATGTTATGTTTGACTTATTGTTAATAGTTCATTTTATTATACAAAAAAAAATGTAATAATTATAAAAGTTTGCATATATATGATTCTGGCATGAGAATCTATTTGTTTATATATTTTAGTATTCTCTGTAAATTGAAATAATACCTTTAAATATCTTTTTGTATGCTGTAAAATTCTTAATACTGCCATATATTTCATATTGTAATATCACATGGGCAAATACAAAGTGTAATGTTGACACCCTTTTAAATATGCGTTTAAGTACTAATTCTTCCCAGCGCGACCACTCCAATCCTTTATTTGTAAAACTAAAAACTCTGAAAGCTGATGACATTAATTTTCTACAATATGCATTTTTCATGTTCCGCTTACATTCGTACTTTCACCCATTGTTTCATCTAAATAAAGATATTCATTCTTATCCTTCCAGGCAAACAAATTCCGTTTAAAAAATCCGAAAATCGTATTATCTCTTAAATCCACTAGACACACCGTCCCAGACATCTGGATCTCGACTCTCCCCAGTGAAATCAGAAACCTAAGATCATTGCTTTTTTTTTTGGAGAAAGCTGTAAAAACTATGTTATTGTCTAGGTGTTGACCTTACCATGTATCACCCTACTATTCATGTTTATATGTACACTCAACCAAGTACTGTGTAATAGTCCATAGCCTGGCATCATTCATTCACTAGCGAACCTGTACCAAGATCAGCAGGTGTATCATTACTATGTTGAAAGAAAACCAACGCTCTCCCCTTCTTCTTTCCTTCCTTCTTCGCAAGTTACCCTCTTAATTTCGTATTTTAATTATTGTAATTGAAGATGAGGGCTGCAGGCATGTCGGGCTACCAGCTTATGCTGTAGCCCTTCTGCGTTTGATATTGATGTTCATAATATATTTAATGCATTTATTTCATCTCGTACATCATTATGCATAATTATGTATTCAGTATGTATTTAATTATGTATTTCAGTTATGTGTTCACATATGTATTCAATTATAAATTCACCTGCGATTCAATTATGTATTCAATTATGCATTCAATAAGTATAATTATGTATTATGTATGATATCTGTACAATGCCTGAAAAAAGTATGTGCAATAGATGATACAGAAACTAATAAATCAAATCAAATCAAAGGAAATCAAAATGTTACCTTGATTATTTGTGAAGATGTTATTTTGAAAATGGAAGTAATAAAAGAATCTTAAAACAAAACTCTCCAAAAATTGCCTCGCTTTTAGCATTGACATTACTGGATATAGATTCCGTATAATTTTGTAAATATAAAGAAAGTGTCCTAACTGAATGTTTTTATTTCATTGTATATATACCATAGAATGATGTGTTTCGATTTGCCTTACTACCGACCGCGCGTCATTCGAGGGACAAAGAAAGACAGAGTGATGTAAATTTTGAAGTCCAGATCTTTTCTACCTTTTGCCCATGTAATACTATCTATATATCGTATTATCAAATGTTGATATATTCTAGGTGTGCAGTTATCCCTATACATTTAAACTTTCAGTTCAACAGTAATGGAAGAGGCAGATGACAACATGGCTGCATTTTATGCAAATCAGTACCTGCATATATTATATGCGGTCTTTCTAGTTGAAAGAAACGATACATACTTTTTGATTACAATGGTTGAGTATAGGCGTATCATTATTAGTTATTGTTGTGCCATCTGACTGCTTCCAAGATTTGAATGAATTACTGTCGCGATGTCATTACCAACTCACAATAAATTTTTACCTGTAACTTATTTTTACATGACATATGGTACATAACTGCCCAGCTGTGAAACTTTAAGATCTGTAAAATAGTAAGACTTCTTGATAGTACATAGGCAAACGATAAAAAGGTATGGACTATTAGGCACACTACTTTACCTTAGACTTATTATCCTAAACAGATGAAAATGTATATTTATAAATTTCTGTAACTTTCTTATTGCTAATTATTATTCCCGTTTTTAGCTCATAGATATAGAGTTTATCGTGTTTATCGTATTACCGTAAGGTTTTATTTAGTTCTCAAATTAGTGCCTGCATATCAATAGGGATCTTTAATATTCTTAGACACCACCATAATGTATTACAGTTTTGTTTTGTTTTAGGTTTCATTACCTTAGACGAAACCGTAATTAGATTTTTGAACAGTATTCCGCACTGCGTGAAATATTTTTATAAGTAATGCTTTTGTGGCAGTTAAGCAATGGGCTGAACTGAATACAAGATAATGCATGTACTATTTTACTCTGTATTAAGACAAAATACTGCTACTGGACTAATTTTCTTATCAGTAGTATATACACGTCCCCCTCGGGTCCTCGGTGGAGCATGTGGAGCAAAGTTGCTCCACCGTGACGTCATTCATGAATATGGATGAGGTGACGTCATGCATGAATATGGATGAGATGACATCATCATGACAATGTATGATGTCATTTCCTGTTTGAATTGAACAGGTGTTAATGAGGAGGGGGGGGGGGGGAGTGGGTATTTCCCCTTCACATGAAGCCAATACATGTCTGATCATTCAAGCGTAACGGTATTGCATAACTTTTGTACATTTACATGGTAGGCAATCACATGGAATTTTCATGCTTTTATTAGCAATCTACCAAGTTCATAAACGATGAGTCAGTGACGAGACACTCAATTTGTCGTTGTAATAACCTATGGCATGAACAAATAATTTATTCATTCAAGCGTAACATAATGACTTATGATGTCTATATTCATTCAAGCATAACATAACGTCTCATGATGTCTATATTCATTCAAGCGTATAATATAACGTCTTAGATGTATTAATTTTGTCTGTTCTTTTTTTTTTCTTTTCCCTAATTTTCCCATGCATGACGGCGTTCTTGACACACTTGTTTTACATAGCACTGTAGCACATTCTTCTTCTTCTTCTTCTTCTTCTTCTTCTTCTTCATTTCTCATATTTTCTTTTTCTTTCTTTTTTTTCTTCTCTCTCTCTCTCTTTTAAACGATTGTTTATCAGTTTACACCATATCAGGCTATCCTCTCATATCAAAGTTGGCTCTTTTTTTTTCTTTTTGTTTCTTGGTTTGCTGTTTACATGTTTGAGTTTTTTCTACGCTTTTTAAAAAAAATTGTTGCAAGGAGAGCAAGGCATTGTAGCTGTGGGGTAACTTTCTTGTTATTTTTTTTGGTATGTTAATAGTTTGTCTTTATTATTATTTTTTTCCGATACGATACTTTTGGCAAGTAATAGATTGTCATGATTATTGCTTAGATTGTTCTGAGTCGTGATTTCATGTTGTTTCTATTTTTGATGTTTGTATTTAGGTGGACTTCCAACAACAGCGTCAAGCAAATTATGTCTAAGGGGGTGTTTGTATGTTATCATGATTATGCAACGGAATAGTCTAGGATCACAATTTACTTGAGAACATAATATTTTGATATCTTGACCCATTCGCCACCCTTCCGTGGTTCAACTGAGTCAAGTCAGGACAAGAAGACATGATGTCACTGTGTGGGGGAATACCCACAGGTATCACGTAACTCTCTCAGCTGTATTGTCAAACGTACTCTTAAGGCGGTATTTCTTACACTGTTAATACTGGTAAAGAGCAATCTCAAGAGGGAAAAAATAAACTGAATAAATGACCAAATGACCAAATGAGAAAATGGCCAAACGGCCAAATGAGCAAATGACCAAATGAGCAAATAGTTTAAGATTGAATTGTCAAAATGACCAAATCGTCAAATACCTATTTAAATTTTTTTTTTTTTACAGTTGGCCAAATCAACCATTTCCTATAAATGGTCAAACAGCCATTTCTTAAATATCTCTAACGAATACAGATATATTTTAAATTAGGGAGTGATGTACATGTAGCAAGGGAATAAGTCCAAAATCCCAATTCAAGTCGGAATAAGAAGACATGGGAGAACTGACATGCGTATTACATAAGCGTTTTCATTTATATCTCGTCATCTTAAAACTTAAGGAATATGTGTTTTTAAAGTCATTCGATTACTTTACTTTTGTTGTAAAACCCCAAAGTCAATGTATGAACACATAGTAACTGTAATGTATTGCCGTACATGCATCTCAATTTAAAGCCATGACGCCGTAGCGCCGTAGTTTAACGCCGTAATGCCGTAGGTCAACGCCGTAACGCCGTAGACGCCATAATTCAACGCATTTTTACTTTGATTTGTATCCTGTTTTGTTTTATATCCCCTAAGGTCAATGAACGATGACACGGTGACTATTGCTGGGCACGCATCTCATGAA
The DNA here is from genome assembly GCA_025618425.1 of Heliocidaris tuberculata. Classification (NCBI taxonomy): domain Eukaryota; kingdom Metazoa; phylum Echinodermata; class Echinoidea; order Camarodonta; family Echinometridae; genus Heliocidaris; species Heliocidaris tuberculata. The sequence goes on from CM046849.1 coordinate 345,630, forward strand.
CTTATTATATGAGTATTGCGTTATTTGTTTCTTTCACCCTTTGATATCGAGTCAGTATGGGATTACTTTGCGGCTGAACATTTTCCTTGCACTGGTAGTATTCAACACAATATTTTTTCCAACACTCAGTCACACTTTTATATTACCATTTTTGTACTTGATCTCCTCCTTATGGGTTGGATCCTCAAGCTAAAAACATGTACCGGTTTTAACTTACCAGTAAAAAATGAGTCAACTGTCATTCGCATGAATATGCATAAGACTACTTTAGGTAAAGTACTGGTAGTTTTCCATGAGGTGAAGTACAGGAAGATTGTATTATATAACTTTCCCCCTTGGAGTTGGAGCGGCACATTTGAATTCATTACAGAACAAGTTCATAAACTTTGGCCTAAACTCTGGAGCAAATGGTAGCTGTAACCATCTTGAAAATGATTTAAAAAAACAACAAACAAACAAACAAACAAAACCTACATATAACATATACGTAAGTAAAAAAGTAGACGTAGAAACAAAGAAAGAGGTAATAAAACACCTGCATTTTTATATCCTTCAAATGGTTGAGTCTTCATTATTTTTTTATCTTTACTGCCTCTCTCAATGATATTTTCATTCTTTGTAATTTTCTGATCAAGTTTTCTTTCATAAGTACTTTTTTAAAAAGTGTTTCTATTTCATTATCTTTCAATTTCCATGTCCCTCAATTTTCTTTTCTCTGTCTCTTCCCCTTTTCTCTCTTAAATATTTTTTTTCTCAACACTGTTCCCCTTTTTTCTACTTTCCCACTCTTTCCTTTCCTTTGTAGCTCTTTTTTGAATTGTCCATCTTTTTTCTCTCATTTTTCATTTTCGTCTTTCCTTGTCCGTTTTTTTTCCCTCAAATTTATATTTTCTCTGTTTCCACTATCCCAATTTTCTCTCCATTTCTCATTTTTAATTTGTTTTTCTTCCTTTTCCTCAAACCTCTTCTATCTCTTCTTATTAAGATGACATTGAAGTTTTTCATTGTTTTAATTATTTAATTACTTAAAAAATAATGCATTTAATTTTTTTTTGGTGATATACTAGCAGTTTTATCAGGCATGATAGTTGTATGTTTTTATTCATAATGGCTTATTGTTTTATACATGTATATTTTGTCAACAGCAATTCTCGCTATCAGTTTCTGTCACACAAAATAAGGGGAACCAATCAATCAATCAATCAGTCAATTTGTTCTCCAACACACACTCACACACACACACGCACACACACATTCAATCATCAGATAAACCAGGAATGAACACAAAACAAACCCACACACTGTATGCAAGTATACTAGAAATACTGTATAGCAAATTATTAGAGAGACCGCAAAGAGTTTTGACAGAGTCAAATTTTAAGTTTGAATTGAACGCTTTAATCGTTTCATATACAGTCCATCGTATCCCATGATCAGGGTCGTGATTGTAATGACACAACGATCATCAAAAAAACTTTCATAATTATACAATTACAATAGCAACGATATAGTATTCATGTATTGATCATATCAAGTTTTCTTTTAATTATAGTGTACCAACCATGCACTTCTTACATTTTTTTAAAATTAGAAACAAACCATTATGTGTTATGAAGTATTTTGAAAATCTGTTTCATGAGAAAGCAGATATGAATAACTGAATCAAGATAGCAAAACCGTTGAATTAATGCAGACGATTGTATGCTCAAAATCCACGCTGAAAAATATTCTTGCTATGGAGAAAACTGTTTCACCTCAAAATAATTTTATTATAAATTCAAAATCATAATGGTACATTTTATTAAGAGAAGACAGTCACTTTATACACTTTATTATGTTACTTCCCACTACTTTTCTGTGAAATATGTACATGTACATATATTTTCACCAAAATTCCCAACAGATACACATTCTCATTTTCTTTGCGGTCGTGTTGTTACAATCAACGACAATATGTACACTAAAATTACAACACAGAATGCAGTTACAAATCAGTAAAACAATTATATACAGTTGAATAAATCAACAATAGTAATAAACAATCTGTTTTCGAGATCTCGAAAAAAAGTTATGTTAATTATAGTTGTAATTACTTTCGTAGAATCCTATTTATTGTCCAACCAAAGAGTAATAGTAATGTACAGTATGTAAATTGACCATGCACTTTACATAATACATAATAGCAAAGAACATAACACAAAGAATTTTGTTGCCATCTATTTTGTTTTGTTTTGTTTTTGTTTTTGTTTTTGTTTTGTTGTTGACATGAACGGTATAAAACCGTTTCGTTGAACAACCGTGTCGTTGAAAACTTATTGAAAGAATGGTGTTAGAATTAATCATTCACTCAGAAATTTTTTCCACTTTTTTTTTTTTAAACCCGAGTTTCCTAAGGTCACATTGTGTTTGAAATACATATTAATTTGTATTTCTCAAACACAAAAACACAAAAAATTCTCACCTATGACATACTTTCAATATAATTGCATAATGCGCAGAACCAAGACAACTGCATTCAACTTCATTTACATGTAATGAAGGGAATTGGGCTCTTATAATTATTATATATAACTTATTGAAAAAAAAATAAAAAGATGTTTGAAAAAGTAATACGTGGCATGAAACCCTCAAGCAGCCATGAAATACACATGTACATGCAATAATATACACTTTTACCAGTTTCAGACCTTTCTTCGCCATAATACCCATATGTAGTACACTGCAAGCTATAAACCCCCATATATATCGTTTCAAGACTGTATGAACATGCACCTATATCATTTATGTATGAATTAACATAAAATGGGACAATTAAAAAGTTTGCATGAAATCTTCTGACACTATTCACATCCTAAATGTTATAAAACTTTGTCACAAGTATTAAAAACACACTACCTATACACGTATATTCAGAGCAGCATTTCCAGCGAATGATTTCTAAACTTGTATCAGTTAGTTAATCAAAACAACTATTTCCTTCTCATAATTTGTACGGAATTCAAAGTGTGAAGCATAGAACTTGGATAGAATTATTGCAAAGTTAAATATCTAAATAGGTGGTAGATACTTTATCTTCCAATACCTTTCTCTTTGGATAGAAGTATGTAAATGCGTTTTTGATTTGTGAGTAGGTGGATATTCCATTATGAACTACTCGAAACCCTTTGTTTACACCACTCCCAGCAACCTGTGAACGGAGAACCTGTAAGTACACATCTTTTGTAATGTTATTCTGTTTTTTGTTCACACCCTTGCAGCTGAATTTATCAGTAGCACCGAAACAATAGTAAGTTTTACTACAAAGCGCTATGATCCCATTGCCTTCCCACTCTACTTTGAATAAGCCGGGTGTTCTCTTATCATATCGGGCATTCTCTAGTGTATCGTTTCGAGGGAACCAGTTGTTTTTGTCTTATTCGTACCTATGTTTCATACTTGGCTTGATTATGTCATCGAAAGAATCTGATGAAATGGCTATGTAAGCGGAATCTGTATCCATTTCACACATTTGGAAATCAGATGGGTCAATATATTTCAAAAGAAAATCGTAATAGAACTGGAGCATGCGCAGTTTTGTCAACTGATACACAGCATGACCAATCTGAACAGGGAGGTCCATTTTGATCTTTCTCTGGGCCATGTCAACTTCATAACAACCGTCTGAAATGGGGTTTAGATCCCGGAATATAGTGTCGTTAACATGTTCCTGAGCTTTCTGGCTATCGCAAACATTGACGTTTCTATGTCTTTCCTTATTGGTAATCGTCTTGCCGTAAGACGAGTTGCCGATGAGCTTCATGGTGTCTGCAATGATGCTCTTAGAAGGATCAACATCTCCCTTGCGTCGTGCATCGGACACACTTTCACCAAAGTGTTTGAAGCAAGCTACGGGTTTGTATTCTATGAACTCGTGTATTTTGGACACCACTAAGCCATGATTGAGATACCATTGGAGTAGAGGGGTATACAGGAGAATATTCTGACCAAACATACTACCAATAAGGCTACGCCGAGGAGTTTTCATGATATCATGCTCTTCTGCATAATATCTCATCACATCACCGATGTCTTTTCTAGATATGTCCACATTCTTGAAAATGGGACACATTTCCGAGAAGTGTTCTTTGAGGTGATCAGGGACATGAATATCGCACTGAACAAAACCAAATAGAGCACCATTATGTATAGCAGAGAGAAGACTCTCTTGGCTCAATCCATGATGGTATTTAGGAGGGGGAAACCTTTCCGTGAGAAAGGCACTGAGTTTTAGGTCATTTTTGCGCATTTCTTTGTACTCACATTCCCAGACTGAAATGTATTCATAACCCAACTCTTCTACATAGTGCTGTTTTTCTTGGGTTTAAACACTTGTTTGGTTTGCGCGCAAAAACCATCTACGGGTAACTGAAGGGGACCGATTCTCTTTTCACAATGGTTACCATTATGTCGGATAGGAATCTGCCGACAAAAACTTTGGTATTCTAACCATTCCTGGGCAATTGGATGTCTATTTTCAGGTCTGAAACCATTCTCCACCCTTCGTCGCACGTAGTGCCCTGTCGGCAGTTTTTGCATGATTGCGCGTAGATATAGCGCATTTGCATCGAAACCAATGATCTTTTTACATGGCTTGCCCCCACGAATATGGGTTACACCACTTTCATGGTACCTATGGAAAATAATAGATGGACCTCCTACCAGGTTATCTCTGAAAGTGTAGTAAAGATGCTTGTCTTTTTCTGAAATTACGCTAAAATGTGCATCTGGACTACACTTCATGAGGTATTTCATGGTGAGTCCGGGAACGGAAATACCGTCTTTGAACATATCGATTTTGAGATTCATGTAGAACTCGAGCATTTTTTCGACCGCTTCAATGAAAGGTGTAACATCAAGATTATTGTACCAAATTAAGTAATCTCTGAGACACTTCATATTATTTTCTTTCCAGATGAGCTGGCAGTATTCATATTGCTCTACTGAAAAGGAAGTATGATTAAGATTGTCCCTGAAAGCTTCTATAGCGGGAAGTACAGGTTCATTTAGTTTATCAAGGCAATCTAACCAACCATGGGGAAAGTAGCCTTTCCCTTGCTCGCAGTCATATGCCTTCAAAAATGCAGCATATGAAAAGCCTGGGGCAAGGAAATTGGAAATGTCTAGGAATTGAAGATGTTTTGTTTTCAAAGCCATGTGGTTATGATTTCTCTTGACAACATAGTCAACCGGGTCTTTCTGAAGGAGACAAGGGTAAAGAAACTCTTTGATAGCATTGATATCGTATCTCCCAGAATTGAACCCAATCACAGGGAGTTCTGACAGAAAACTGACAAATTTCTGTTTCAGTTTAGTTAGATGAGAAGCTTTTTGCGGAGACTCATTGTTTGCCTTCTGCCAGCTTTCGTATTCTTGTATTTTTTCATCTAATTTTCCAATGACATCCTGGTATGAAGACTCCAGTAAAGTGCACGAATGCTGACTTATTTCAAGCAAATAGTTTACCGAGTCATCAATTAATTTTTGAACGTCTCCATCAGACACTTGGCAGTATGGTTTGGTAAATCCAGGAACATTTGAATTAATACTCATGCTCATTGGGATGTGTCTAGAGGTATAAAGTAATTTGTCAGTTGGGGAATTGTTCGTGCCATTTTCTATCTTTTCCAAGTAGGATTCCATGTCAAATGTGGCAAAATAAGGAAAATACCTTCGATCTTCTTCGACAAATATCCCTTCATCAGCCAGCTCTTCCCATATTGTTAAGGGGTTATGAAATGTAGCCCTTCCTTTGGGGAAAATGTGCTTGGTGGCAGTGGAGGTGCATATTTTTTCGTGTCGATGAAGTGATTTTCTGGTTTTCCAAAGTTTGTCACACGTACGACATTGATAGTTTTGGCAATATCGGTCAATATCTGTGATGTAACTAAAGTGATCTTCGTAAAGATTTAAATACATTGTATCTGGAAACTTGTCCAGTCCACGTCGAACGAGCTTGGCCGCTACTGTTACATTTTCCTTGTCAACCATTTGTTCTTCATTCTTCATTGGACTTTCATTACCACTACAATTTACTGGTTGCAGTTCATACACGGTGATATTGATCTTAAAGAACTCTTCAACTTTGTTCAAATTTTCTAGTTCGATGCCTGGAAATTTAGGGATAGAAACATGAGGCAAATACTGTTTTAGCAATGCTTTGGCTGCAGTTTCGAGAGCAGGAGAATTGACGCCTTGAAAAAGAGCTAGACATCTAAACAGACATAGATTATCATTATACATCTTACCATCTCTATGGCTCTTAGTGAGAGATACAATGGACTGATTATTTTGCACATAATCTGGGAGATCAACTCCTTGACCAATGGGATGATCTTTGATGCAAAATGCATAAAAGGTAACATTTGTAATATGCTGAACCACCCATTTTGAGTTTGGGCGAAGGGATCGAGCATATTCTAGAACATCTTCTTTGAGAAAATCATCCAGAAACTTTTGGAATGAGGTATGGTCTGAAATGAGAACAGGCTCGTTAAACAGCTTAGTGTTCCTACTGGCATAAAAATAGCGACATTCATTTGTTTCATTATTACAAAGTATAAAACCATAGGATGCGTTCATCTTGAAAACGGTAGACTGCTGTTCAAACACCTTCCGAGCTTTCTCCATGAGAATGTTGTTGTTCAGGTCAGGAAGATGAAAGTTATAGAAGCGATGGACCCTGCCAAAGGACTGTCTGTCTCGAATATCAAACCAGTGCTCCCTGTACACCTGGGCAGCGCAGCTATCGGGATCGATGTCTTGGGGAAGGTCAATCAGTGGTGTCAGGTTGGGTTGTGGACGACGTCCTGTGGAAAAATGAAATAAGTGTATGATGGAATTGTTTTGAGCTGATTGAGCCATGAAAAGGGTTATATTCAGTGCTTTGGAAGTTATTTGCACATCTTTTCTTTTGAAATGGAAATGGGCCTGCGACCCATCGATCCCACATGTTTAAAATGTTTCTTTTCTTTCTCCCCTCCACCTTTTTAAAATTTATTTTCTTTTATTGTTCTAATATTATTCTAATAAAGTCTTCAATCTCTTTTGGTGGAACTCCATTAACATAAGACCTAAAGTGCTGGAAAACCGTGTTCGGTCTTTCAAACGCACCTGATTAGATTTCAAAGCTGTTTCGTATTTTCTCTTCATTTGACATGATGCAAGGAATAATTTTCAGGGTTACGATCTCTGTGCAATATCAGCAACTTTCAACCCTCATGTTAGTAGTCAACTAAATCACAAATCTGTTTTATAAACATTTATTGACTTGCAAACAAATAGATTAACATCGTATACATCTTATCAATGAGTAACCATTATTTAAGTAAAATCCAGAAAGTATTAGACAAAAATGCAGATGCGAAGAAAATTGTGTTTTTGTTTTGTTTCAATAAGTGATGAAAAAAAATGGATGAAAAAGATCAAATTGATGAGCCACAAAATACTTTTATAATGGACGATATAAAACATCATTCTTATCAATGTAAATAGATATTATGGATAGGTTCAATAACAAACAGAATATAGACAGAAATTTATAAATAAATTGCTTTTTATTGACGTGACCTGTCTATAGGAACATCTCAAAGGGACTGGGTGCTTTTCTGGACAAAGTTTAAAAAAAAAAGAAATGATAATCATCATCTTATATGATGTACAGGTAAAAAATTCCTTTACTTACTCTTTGCATGGTTTAATGATGGCTGATCAGCAACACGTTTCTTCGATGGCTTTGGAAGATTTTGCTGGTGGTGCAAATTGACATGTTTCATGAATTTTGTACGATCATGATATATTTGCCAACAGGTATGGCACAGATAAGCTTCCTTTGCAATTTCTTGTGTTCAACAAGATCCTTCTGCTCTAGAAACTGTGCTTTGCATTGTGAGCATGTTGGTCGCTGGTTTTCCTGATCAGGTTTCAAGTCGGTGCTGGAACCCTGATGAGTTTTCATGTGACGTTTTAGACTATCCGGCCGACTAAAGGCTTTTTCACAAGTATCACAGACATGCAAGGTTCTCTGCCCATGATGGAACATGCGATGGTGGCGCATCAAATCCCTCTTGACTGTAAACTCCGCACTACAAAACTCACAGCTGAATGGATGAGGGTTGTTCTCCATGATGATCCTAAATCACAAACTTAACTGGGTACGATAAATCCGATTATGTGTTCAATGTATATGCTCTGTAAGATTTAAGAGTTCTCTGCTCCACAAGTGCCTAAAAGCAGAATGAACCTGAACTCTGGTGAAGCCTGTTTAAATCTCCCGCTCCACCCCTTTAAGATAGGATATTTCCTGAAAGTTACGTAATACCGTCATGCTTGAATGATTTCTGCTGACATGTTTAGACATGCAGGATATATTACTCACTTCCACTGAGAATCAGTATAGTGCATCAATACAAGTTCAACAACAACAAAATACTGAATGTCGGTACTGGTAAACTACAAGTTAACTTACCTTTTTTATTTTCAATATGATGAAAACATCACCAGATTACACTTTGCAAACAAATGTCACATCAACACCCACATGGATACCCAAGCTCTCTCATAATTGTTATTGATATTATTAATGTTGATCTTCTACCAATAACAAACTAGAGAAATTGTATCATAGGTGTTTTTTTTTCTTTCTTTCTTTGTTTCTAGGTCTACTTTTTGACTTACGTATATGTTTTTCAAAAAAAATCATTTTCAAGATGGTTACAGCTACCATTTGCTCCAAGGTTTAGGCCAAATGTTATGAAATTGTTCTGTAATGAATTCAAATGTGCCGCTCCAACTCCAAGGGGGAAAGTTATGTAATACAATCTTCCTGTACTTCACCTCATGGAAAACTACCGGTACTTTACCTAAAGTAGTCTTATGCATATTCATGCGAATGACAGTTGACTCATTTTTTACTGGTAAGTTAAAACCGGTACATGTTTTTAGCTTGAGGATCCAACCCATAGGGAGGAGATCAAGTACAAAAATGGTAATATAAAAGTGTGACTGAGTGTTGGAAAAAACATTGTGTTGAATACTACCAGTGCAAGGAAAATGTTCAGCCGCAAAGTAATCCCATACTGACTCGATATCAAAGGGTGAAAGAAACAAATAACGCAATACTCATATAATAACATAGGCGGATCCAGGGGGGGGGGGGGGTCGCGGGGGTCCGGACCCCCCCCCCCCCCTTTTTGGCGCGGTTTTTTTTTTTTTTTTTTTTTTTTTTTTTTTTACTTGGCGCCGTCTTTCTTGGCGTTTTTTTTTTTTTTTTTCCCCCCCCCCAAGAAATTCTGCCGACCTGATCATGCAAGATACTGCGTAGGCCCTATTCATTACCCATTGTTTCATTCTCCGTCGCAAAGTAGGCCTAAGTACTGTACTGCCATTCCAGATCAGATATGCGGCGCGGCACGCATAGGTTTATGCATGCGACTTTTGATCGTACGTACGCTGTCTTGCAACTATGCTTGCAACCCTCGAGGAGGCAGGCTGCACGCGGCATCATTCAACTTCAAGTCACTCATTCGAGGCAACTCGTCATTCTAGACAATACCAAAGCACAAGTATCCATATAGGTAAATAATTTTTGCTTGGCCCAAATATATAAATGCAGCTCTGCTGCAGGTTAATTAATAAAAACTTTCGGCGCTAGTGCAGTTGATTAAGTAGTGGGCAGTGGCGGCACCAAGGGGGGGGGGGGGGCATGGGGGGGGGGCATTTGCCCCCCCCCCCCTCCAGTCAGAAGCTTTGCCCCCCAGTTGCCGCCCCAATAATTTTCGGAGTGAAAAAAAATAAAAGGGTGGAAAATGAAAAAGAAAAGAAAAGGAAAGAAAAAAGTGAAAAAGGAATGGAGAAAAGAAGGAAAAAGAAAGAAAACGGAAACTTGGAAAGCAGTGGCGGCATCAAGGTGGGGGGGGGCATGTGGCAAATTTGTTCGCTCAGCTCGTGTAAATATCCTCATATTTGGGTAGTTTTATAGCTGAATAATTTCTGTACATTTCCACTATAATAGTGTCAAAATTTTTGCTCGCTCGCTTCGCTCGCTCGCAATACAGGCCTATAGCTCCCACCACATAATCAGCCCGTGAGATGATCAAATTTCCTCATATTGGGGTAGTTTTATAGCCGAATATATAATTTCTGTACATTTTTACTACGAAAAATGTCAAAATTTTTGCTCGCTCGCTTCGCTCACTCGCAGTATATAACTAACACCTCTTTATAATCGGGCAGTTCAGCTAGATGCTCAAAATGTCCTCATATCTGGGTAGGTTTATAGCCGAATATTCTGTACATTTTCACTACAAAAAGTGTCAAATTTTTTTTTGTCCGCCCTTGCCCCCCCCAACATTTTCTTTTGCCCCCCATTTGCCCCCCCCCCCCCACTTTAAAAATCCTGGTGCCGCCACTGGTAGTGGGGACATGCATCCCCGCCGTGGCCGGGGCACGGGCCGGGCGGGCCCGTTCGCTCCGTTCGGCCGCGAGATTACTAGAGTTTGGTTGGATGTGTTAAGTTGTTTTAACGTCATTTTACATCTTTCTTTTTAAGACGTATTTCAATGTCATTTTACAACTCTCTGTAATCTTTAAAATTATCATTGTCAATTGTTCAGTATTGATGTACTTAAAATCATCAACAACAAAACGTAAAGTTGCCGGAGGCAGAAGTAACGGCACATTGAACATGTTGAATGCCGTTTAAATGGTAATTAAATTTATCCGATGATAAATGCTATAAAATTTTTGGTTAAAATTGCAACAGATTTTGATGAAACCAAAACATACTCTCCAAAAAACAATTCTTTATTGGTATTTACATTTCCAACGAAATATCATTTTCCTCAACAAATATTTGAGATTTCGGTTGAAAATTATGACGTGATTAAGGAGATTATTTCATTAGGTAAACAAATTTTTGTCATTATTTCGGTACCCTGAGAAATAAAAAGAGTTGCTGAAAGCATTGGTAAACCTTACTAGTGTGTGTCTGTGTTCATGTTTATGCAAATTATGCAAACGTGCTTAAGGGTCTGGTATTCCCTACACCTACCCTATGGTTGTACATCGCAAGAAGTGAACTTCATGTGTCCATATAAAGGTTAAAGTTGTGAAGGTCAAGACTTAAAGTCACACAAAAGGTCAAAGGTCTGTCAGAGTCAACAAAAAGGTCAAAGTCACGAAATTCAAAGGTAATGACAGGTGCTTGGGGGGGGGGGGGGGAGGAGGTTTGTTTTCTCCGAGGACTTTTGATATATTTTTTCTTGTTGTTGATTGGGAACGCTTGAATCTGATACATTGCACCATGACTAGTTTTGTGATACAAAACTTATTTATTTTGCCTAATGAGTAGATGCTGTGGTTGATTGTTAAATCCTGTGAATTTTCAGCAAAACTGGTATTGGTACTGTTGTTGATCGGCCTTGATTGTGAACTCCTGAATCTAAGGAACTTTCCCTTTTTTGTGTTCTTTTGTGATTTGTGATTTATAACTCGTGATGATGTAAACACTTGCGAATTGTTATCTCAGGGATGGGAGGAGATAATATAGATGATATTTAGTGAATAATTCTTCATTGCTGTAAAATGTGTACATGTATCACTAAAATTTACTAAGTGTGTTTGTACAGCATGCGCACACCCAATTCCTAGGTTATCAAGATAGTACTTCAACATTGAAGAACCAATCTCAAGTAATAAATCTCCAGATTTTATTCTTATTTGTCTCACTGGACTGTTTGTGTTGATGCCATATGCCATCTGAGGTCCTGCACAGCAATGCAGACTGGAAAATCTGGGAAAACTTTAAAAAAATATATATATACATATATATATTAATACAGTCCAATGGCGCAAATCCCGGAGGGGATGGGGGTATGCATTAACCCCCCTCCCAGTTCTGATGTACGGGGGGGGGGGGGGGTGGCCTGTACAAATATACCCGCACTTTTTGATAAAAGATGGTAATTTGCAATCATTATATATGTATTTTCCATCTCAAATAAACAATAATTCCATGTAATATTAATAGATTAAATGTAATTTCAGTACAAACTAAGACATTTTCAGGCTCGTATTATCAAATTTTTGTGGCGCGCTCCGCGCGCCCAACTATATTTCAACATTAAAATAGTCAAACAGGCAATATATATATATATATATATATATATATGCCTATAGAGGCGCTTAGCGCCTTCGGCGCTTGCGTTTGCCAGAATGATAACTTCTCACCCTTTGGACCCCCCCTTTTTTTAAAACCTGGATCCGCCCTTGAATAAGTTCATGAGATGCGTGCCCAGCAACAGTCACCGTGTCATCGTACATTGACCTTAGGGGATATAAACAAAACAAGATACAAATTAAAGTAAAAATGCGTTGAATTATGGCGTCTACGGCGTTACGGCGTTGACCTACGGCATTACGGCGTTAAACTACGGCGCTACGGCGTCATGGCTTTAAATTGAGATGCATGTACGGCAATACATTACAGTTACCATGTGTTCATACACTGACTTTGGGGTTTTACAACAAAAGTAAAGTAATCGAATGACTTTAAAAACACATATTCCTTAAGTTTTAAGATGACGAGACGTAAATGTAAACGGTTATGTAATACGCATGTCAGTTCTCCCATGTCTTCTTATTCCGACTTGAATTGGGATTTTGGACTTATCCCCTTGCTACATGTACATCACTCCCTAATTTATATTTGTATTCGTTAGAGATATTTAAGAAATGGCTGTTTGACCATTTATAGGAAATGGTTGATTGGGCCAACTGTAAAAAAAAAAATTAAAAAATAGGTATTTGACGATTTGGTCATTTTGACAATTCAGTCTTAAAATATTTTCCAAAAGTATCGTATCGGAAAAAAAAAATAATAAAGACAAACTATAAACATACAAAAAAAAAATAACAAGAAAGTTACCCCACAGCTACAATGCCTTGCTCTCCTTGCAACAATTTAAAAAAAAAAGCGTAGAAAAAACTCAAACATGTAAACAGCAAACCAAGAAACAAAAAGAAAAAAAAGAGCCAACTTTGATATGAGAGGATAGCCTGATATGGTTTAAACTGATAAACAGTCGTTTAAGAGAGAGAGAGAGAAGAAAAAAAAAGAAAGAAAAAGAAAATATTAGAAATGAAGAAGAAGAAGAAGAAGAAGAAGAATGTGCTACAGTGCTATGTAAAACAAGTGTGTCAAGAACGCCGTCATGCATGGAAAAAAAGGGAAAAGAAAAAAAAAAAAGAACAGACAAAATTAATACATCTAAGACGTTATATTACGCTTGAATGAATATAGACATCATGAGACGTTATGTTATGCTTGAATGAATATAGACATCATAAGTCATTATGTTACGCTTGAATGAATAAATTATTTGTTCATGCCGTAGGTTATTACAACGAAAAATTGAGTGTCTCGTCACTGACTCATCGTTTATGAACTTGGTAGATTGCTAATAAAAGTATGAAAATTCCATGTGATTGCCTACCATGTAAATGTACAAAAGTTATGCAATACCGTTACGCTTGAATGATCAGACATGTATTGGCTTCATGTGAAGGGGAAATACCCACTCCCCCCCCCCCCCTCCTCATTAACACCTATTCAATTCAAATAGGAAATGACATCATACATTGTCATGATGATGTCATCTCATCCATATTCATGCATGACATCACCTCATCCATATTCATGAATGACGTCACGGTGGAGCAACTTTGCTCCACCTACTCCACCGAGGACCCGAGGGGGACGTGTATATACTACTCTTATGATTATAATGCAAAGGACGTGTTTACTATGAATTCTGTTACTCCTGGATACATAATAATATTGCACTATGATTTAAAACACAATATTCATGAAAAGGTTTGTTAGGAAATAATTTTACATTTTGAAGAAATATCAGTACAATTCCCTTAGAAAAAACCCCCATCACTTTAACATAGGCTTGTATAATGTTGGTCACATGATGATTGTTCAACTCCTTAATCCACTGTTCAAATCAACAGATTAAGAACAAATTACAATTTTCAGATATAATGGACAATTAGCTTTAAATGATATTTGTTTTTAAATATCGTCTTGGTACAAGTATCTTCGTGCTCCTAAGGCCTGTGTGTAATACGAGTTTCTAATCAATGATTGAAACGAAAAATAAAGTCAAACAAACCATAGCTCACGTATAAGTAAAAATAAGATATCGCTTCCTGAGCCAATGCCAAATAAAATTCAATCAGCATTTACGTATATCCTTGGATGTGTTATTATTCGTTTGCATGATGATATCGTTTAAAAGATCACAAGATCCTGACATGATGTAACTTTCGTTTCCTTGTTTATGTTATTTAACATTTAATGTATGGATGTATGATTGCAATGAATACCTAGTATGGTGTAAAAAAGGAAAAGAAAATGATGGAAATAGAGTATATCCCAGGTATGGTTAGAGAACCTGCTGAATGGGGGGGGGGGGGGGGTGGGTTACGGACAGATTTGCTTAACATTTTCCAACAAGTTAAAGGAAAAAAGTATAACACTTTGCCAAGAAAAAGTATATGACCAGCTATTAAGAAAGAATTCTAATTTTGTTGTCTTCAACTTGCTAATAACAACAATATCAAAAACATCATCGTCTTTCGTACAATCAAGATTATTCTCTATTTTTCTACAGCTAACCGGACAAATTGATACAATGTATGTAAGAGGGTGTGCGTGGCGGAGTGTGTGTGGGTGTATGTGTCACACATGTGTCACACATGTAGCGCTAAAAAGTATGAAACTATTAAATCCCCTGGGAATGACGGCTTTACTGTAGAATTTTATCTCACATTTTGGCCACAGTTGCTGGTCAAAGTTTTCAATGAAGCAAGTGATAAGGGTTTTTTATCGACGTCTCAGAAGCAAGGTGTCATAACACTGATTGAAAAAGATGGTAAAGATCCTTTACAATTATGTTAAAAACTACAGGCCTATTACATTGTTAAACACGGACTATAAGATAATTTCGAAGATAATGGCAAAAAAAAAAATAAATAAATGAAAGAAGTTTTAAATGATATTATTCATTCAGATCAAGTGGGTTATATAAATAATAGGTACATTTGTGAAGCTGTACTTTTAAATTAGAATTACATGTATTTGGGTTTGGGCAGTCCTTTTGTTCATGGGTTAAAACTATGTATAACGGAATTAGTAGTTGTGTTATGAATGGAGGTTTCTCTACTGGTTATTTTGATATTAAGAGAGGAGTAAGGCAGGGTGACCCACTTTCACCGTATCTGTTTTCGTTAGTAATTGATATTTTGGCGCATGCTCTGAGAAACGATGGGGTTATTAAAGGAGTTGGATTTGGTAATTTTGAAGTTCGACAAATTTTCTATGCCGATGATATGATTTTTTTCGTTAAAAATGAAACATTTATTACAAGAATACAGGATATATCCCGGGCTTTCTATGAGTTAAGTGGTTTAAAGGTCAACTTAGAAAAAAACTAATGTGATGAGAATAGAAAAAAAAGAGAGATTCGGGAACATTACTTATGACCAATAAAGTAACGAGAATTAAAATTTTAGGAGTATATTATTCACTGGATATAAAAATGAGGGAAGAGTTAAATTACAAAGAGATTCTGAGTAGAATTAAAAGACTTATGGGATGGTGGAAACAGAGAGATTTGACAGTGATGGGGAAAGTACATTTGCCTAAAACATATGCTTTGTCAAAATTGAACTATGTTTCCTCATCATTAGGTGTTCAAAAGTGGGTAGTAGCAGAGATTTAAAAAAAGATAGTTTTAATTTCATATGGAATGGAAAATACCGAATTAAAAGAGTCATATGCTACCAGGATTACGGGGATGGTGGCTTAAGAATGATAGATTTTGAATTATTTGTGAAAACGCAAAGAGTAATGTGGTTGAAACGGCTACTTTATGGGGAAAGGAATATGGGGTGGAGCTTTAATTTGACTACAGCTTTAGAAAAGTGGGTGGAAGGTTTATATCCCTGTGTAGTTACGATGTTAAACTATTGACTTTTAAAGCACCATTGTTTTATTTACAGATTTTAAAGGCCTGGCAAGATATGGAGAAAAGCAGGAGTTTTCTTGTAGGAAAAGCTAATCCAATCATTTTTAATAATAAAGACTACCTTTCCAAAGGTAAAATGATTTTTGATGGATATTTATTTAAGAAAGAAATTTATTTAGTGGATCACATTTTAGAGAAAGAACAGGTGAAAACAATTGATTATTTCCGTAAATTAGGTTTAAGTAGTAGTGAAAATATTATGGAAATTTGGAAGATAAGTGATGCAGTTTTGAAAAGCGGAAAATATGCAAGGAATTTATGCGATTTCTACTCCGTTGATATACGCAATTACAATATTTCATTGAAAATTTTTGAAAATATCATTCTATTGAAAGATGTACCTTCAAGAAAGGTTTACGAAATTTTTGTAACAGATTTACAACATTCATATACTTTACGAGTAAAAGATGGCCACAATGACTTTGAATTCTCTAAAAAAGAAATAGCAGAAATTTTCATAAGACCTAGAATCGCTACAATTTTATCAAAAGTTAGGGAATTTCAGTATAAATTACTTCATGGAGCAATAGATACAAAAGAACATCTCTTTAAATTTGGTTTTGTTGAAAATAATTACTGTTCCTTCTGTAAGAAAAATTTAGAATCCTATGAACACATATTTTGGGATTGCGATGATGTCAAAGGCTTATGGCAGAGGGTGATTGAAAAATTTAGTTTAGTAAAGCTTCAAAATGCAGAGTGGAAAGATATATATATATATATATATATATATATTTATATATATATATATATATGGGGATATCTGGAAAAGACTTTGAAATCAAATTTTGTAATACAGTAATCTTTTTAATAAAATACATTATTTCAGGTCAAGGTCAAAGGGTGTAGTTCCTACTCAGAAGGAAATTTTTTCAAAGAATAGTAGAACATCGACAGGAAGAAAAGGCGATAGCTAAGAAAAGGAACAAGTTAGACAAGCATATGTTAAAATGGGAGAAGTTGTATGAAAATAGCAGGATTGAGGGCGGTATCCATGAGTGAGAGAGAGAGAGAGAGAGAGAGAGTGTGTGTGTGTGTGTGTGAGTAAGTGAAGGAGAGGGGGGGGGGGGGGGGGTAGGGGTTTGGGTGCAGGGGGGCCAGTACAATGTATATGCAGTTATGATTGTTTCCCATGTTCATGGAGGGGGGGGGGGGGGGGGGGGGGAGGGGGGGGGGCTATTTTATGAAAAGATTTCATTGAATGCTTTCTTTATAGTTTTGAATTTCAGTTATCTATTTAAAGAAGATGCTACATGATAGTGTGCTTTATTTGTTATATACTTTCATTGAAATATTGATTTATGATTTATGCATAATTATTGAGTGGACTCAAAATAAAGATCATTTAAAAAAAAAAAGTCTGTGGGCGCGCGGGCGTGCGTTGTGTGTGTGTATTATGTAAGTGTCGCTGTCACACAGGATCATTCGCAGTGTTCATCATCACAATCAGTCATTTCTATATTCATTCACAAGTCCAAGATTTCTTTACAGAACGAACAAGTGAATGAGTAAATTACGCAATGCGTAATAAATGTCCCCGCCGGAAGTGCAGATCTGTGGAAATTAACTAGCCTGAACCTTAAAACTTCAGTGAAAAACTTTAGTGAATAAAATAATAATGTTACTGCATGCAAAAGAAGAGAATACCAACAATGCATGTATACAACTGAAATATAAAACATGAAAACATTATGAACCTTCAGCCATTTTGAATAAATTTGCATAAATTTGCATGAATAATGAATTTCAAAATTCTGTGTAGAAGTTTGGAAGCCCCCACCCAGCCCTATCAGATAAAACAATCGGAATCAAAATCCGATGTGAAATAGAGGAGAAGTAGCATTTTTCGTCAATTTTGAATAAATTTGCATAAATTTGCATAATTAATGAATTTCAAAATTCTGTGTAGAAGTTTGGAAGCCCCCACCCAGCCCTATCAGATAAAACAATCGGAATCAAAATCCGATGTGAAATAGAGGAGAAGTAGCATTTTTCGTCAATTTTGAATAAATTTGCATAAATTTGCATAATTAATGAATTTCAAAATTCTGTGTAGAAGTTTGGAAGCCCCCACCCAGCCCTATCAGATAAAACAATCGGAATCAAAATCCGATGTGAAATAGAGGAGAAGTAGCATTTTTCGTCAATTTTGAATAAATTTGCATAAATTTGCATAATTAATGAATTTCAAACTTCTGTGTAGAAGTTTGGAAGCCCCCACCCAGCCCTATCAGATAAAACAATCGGAATCAAAATCCGACGTGAAATAGAGGAGAAGTAGCATTTTTCGTCGATTTTGAATAAATTTGCATAAATTTGCATAATTAATGAATTTCAAAATTCTGAGTAGAAGTTTGGAAGCCCCCACCCAGCCCTATCAGATAAAACAATCGGAATCAAAATCGGCCAAGAAATGACGGAGAAGTAGCATTTTCTAACATTTGAGCACACACGGACAGACGGACGGACGGACGGACGGACGGACGGACGGACACACACACACACGCACACACGAACGGAGCCCGTTTCATAGTCCCCTCGCGAACTTCGTTCGGCGGGGACAATTACAAAGTTCGGAAACTTGCCAATTTCAACGATTTCAATCTCTTCCCCGTAGGGGGCGCTCTTTATTTTCACATAACGTAACAGTAAGCTATGATAACCAAGTCACACTGACGAGATCGTCAAAACCCCGACAAAAGCTCGAACAAAAATTATTAATTAAAAATTTATTATTTAACTTTTGACTAGAAGTTTTATATAGAGTCATATTCCCCCTATGAATTATAGTCCTAGCCAACTTTCCTGAACTAGTATATGTTTTCAAATTGACTTTATTTAACATCATTATGTTCATCAATATTTTGTGGGGTTTTTTTTCAAAGAGAGAGAGAGAGAGAGAGAGAGAAGAAAAATATTTTAACAACTGACCTACATTTCAAATAACAAAATATTTAAACATATCAGAGTATATTAATAATATTTGATTCGTACATGTACAAAGATTGATTTGATATAAGGCATTTCAGAATCCTCCCCTTTATGGATGAATAACTTTATGATTACCTGTTATTGACGAGTGTAAGAACCCTTATTCATATTTTCTATCATTTCAATTGTCTTGGATGGCCGAAAGCCGATGATTTGTAAGTTCATACTATATAATCCGAATTAACAGAAATATGAATATTTCATGATTGAAAGATATATTTTTTAGTCAAAATGCAATTATGTTAAGTGCCAAAATGTTTCATTCTAAGTCTAAGTTTAGCATATTTTTTTCTTGGTAATAAATCTTTGAAATGTCTATTCGTACCATATCGTTCAAAGGATATAAGAAAACTACACCCCACAATGACGCTTAGACAATGGCGTATCTACGGGGGCACGAAAAAAAAAAGAAGAAATGAATAAAAATGGGAAATAAGTGAGAGAGATAGAGAGAGACAGAGACAGAGAAAGAAAGAGAGAAAGAGTAAGGTAGAAAGAAACAAACGAAGAAAGGGAAAGGGAACGCGAGAAGAAGTTGATTAGAGCCCATCCACACCGTCCTTCTTCATTACCCTTGTTAATTTGCGTTTCATCCACCTATAACAAGACCGGTGCCCCCATCGATAGCTGGAACCCCGCAACGCCACTGTCCTAGACAACCCAATGGAAAACTAACCGAACTATTCCCCAAACATTAATCCCCCATAGCGACCACAACTCACACAGGGGTAGTCAGTTTGCAGGCACAAACCCTGGTCAGTCGTAAAAGAGTGTCTGCACTGTAAGACTACTATAGGCCATGTATTATTGACACGACCAGAATGTAGCTGAATTAGGCTTCTCTCAAGACACAATGATTTTCTAATAAAGTGTCAAATTAAGGTCTGTGCTTGCAGACTAGGGGTAGTTGTCATTGTGATAATTTGTCTATGCGGTAATTGTTCCTTATCCTTTCAAAGTTAAATAAAGATGCTTGTGTTTTTTTCCCGATCGATTCACTATATGAGATTAATTGTCATAAAGCCACACTTTAGGCGGCGTGAGAAAAAAAAAAGAAAATGTTCATATGACAAGCTTACACCTTCCCTTTAATCCGACTTTAAAAAAAATACTATATACATGAACGATTTCTACATAATACTGATGCTTTAGAATACTAAACATGTGAATTTAATCAAACGAAAGTTTATTCTTGGTAAACATTGTAAAACAAACATGAGATTATCTTATTCATTTCCATTATTTTCATATCTCTTGTTAGTCAATCATTAATCATGTATGTCAACGACAAACATTTTTCTGAGCAATAATTATTTGGACTAATCACGCATTTCTATCATGATTCAAGTGATAAATTGGACAGGGTGCATTCAGATAACACTGCACATGATTCAGATTATCATGTGCACGGGCGTTGATAATTTGCTTCAGGGGGGGGGGGGGGGTGTTGGGCTGGGTTAGCCGAAATAAAAGCAACAATTCCTGTCATAATATCTGACATTGTAAACCTTTTATATAAAGTAAGGATTTGCAAAAAGAAATTTTTAAAGGGGAGGGGAAGACACCCCCTAAAATGACACACCAGGCCCTCTAATGACGCCTCAGATATAAATGATAGGCCGACGGTTTCCCGCGTCAGTTCCTTACTGTTTCAAGGCAACGTTGGCATGGCTGATGAGAGTATCATGGCGGGCAAAATATCATCGTCTTTCAGACTGTTCTTTATCACATGTGTCTTCTCTGGTAAGTGTTAACCCTAGAAATTCACTTGACCCCAATCTTGCGTATTAAAAGAAAATGAAAATCACAGCAAAATAATGCGATCAAACGTTATCCCAATCTTATGATGGTCTTACGATAAAGCAAGCTTATAACAATATGCACAATATTAATGTAAATAATGGCTTTAAATTTTGAAATAGATTGAAAAACTCCCGCTGATTGTTAAATTGAATAATTTGTGAATTTCATTTTGTCATGAATGATGTCTGATCAGTCAAGTCAGAAACAAATCATTCACAGAGAAGTCATGGTAGTCAACACTGGAGCTTAGATGAGTTGCATGCATGCATAGAGGGATGTAAACGTTTATAAAATTGAATTATGTTTAGTCTCTCACTCTGAAAAAAAAAATATTCCACGCTACACACCCACCAAAGTAATCACAGTTTATTGTTATATGCATGTATATACATGTATATGTATACTAGGTTGACACTTTTGATCGCTAATAGCTAAAAAGTTATAACTTTGTATCAGATTGGAGTTTTGTAAAGTTGAAGGATATAGAATTCATTAGGAATAAATCTTGTAAAATCTCCTTAATATTCTTAGAATAATGCTCTGAATATTTAATTAGATTTCCACGTTTTAACAAATCAAGGCCACAAAAACAGGAGCACAACAGTTTTTACTGTGCATTGCTGCTGAAATTCCAGAGCTCCTCTTTTAACCCACAGTCATGAATCATTAATGACAACCTCAAGGCACAAGGTTGGTAGGAATGACAGGTGCAATGCACAATGGTATTGTTGTGTTCTTAATTTAATAAGTGATACACACATATTTTGTTGCCTTGATTTGTTAAAATGTGGAAATCTAATTAAATATTCAGAGCATTATTTTAAGAATATTAATCAAGGAAATTTCACAGAACTTATTCCAAATGAATTTTATATCCGTCAACTTTACAATGTGAAAACCTCAATCTGATACGATCGAGTTATAACTTTTGCGTTATTAATAATCAACAGTGTAAACTTTTTGACACCTAGTATCAGTGTTGTAGTCAAGGCCCAAACCCTCAAGGCCAAGGCCAAGGCTTTGACCCCTCCATGCCAAGGTTTGAAACCTCATGGCCATGGCCAAGGCATTAATAAAGAAAGGAGGGGAGAATGGAACATACAACGACGGAGGTTCAACCCCCCCCCCAAAAAAAAAAGAAGATAAAAACAAGAAAAAAGAGAGAAAGTAGGCACTGCCAAAGACTTTTAATAGTATCAAGACAGATTACTCTCACCTACTTCCGTAGTACATTTGGCAGGCGTAAATTGCTGTGTTAAAAAGACTCGGGGAAAATACGTTCGCCATAGGTATAACACGTGAAAAGATGTCACATTTTTTCTTGATATTTCATATCTTACTCTATCTTTTTTAAATCTGATTTCTGCACGAGAGAAAGGATGGATAGTTCAAAAAAACATTTCTTGAACCTTTATTGTCAATAAATGCCACTATGAATCCCCGGGATCATGCCTGCTTTTTGACAGAGTCATCTGCCATAGGGTTAACACGTGAAAACAGGGAATTTAAGAATGATTATAGCTCCCCTAGTATTACCTTGAATTTATTGTAAATTTGGCTTACATGTAATTTGGGACTCTGAAAAAGATTAATGAAGGCTCAAAAAGTGGAAGAGACACCGCATGAATAAACGGGAATATGCATGCTTTTGGCCTTCCAGCTGCCATAGGTTAACACGCAAAAACAGGGATTTTGAAATGATTTAAATTCCCATAATATTTATTTGAAATTATGAGAAATGTGATTTACATGAAATTTAAATCTCTGGAAAGGTATAATTAAGGCTCGATGAGTCCAATAGACCCCGCATATATAAACGGGAATATGCATGCTTTTGACCAAAAAAGTCTCGGCTGCCATAGGTTTACACGTGAAAACAAGGAATATTAGGATGATTATAAATCCCTTTGTTTTTATTTGAAAATATAAGAAATGTGATTTACATGAAATTTAAAGCTCTGGAAAGGTATAGTTAAGGCTCGATGAGTCCAGTAGACCCCGCATGAATAAACTGGAATATGCATGCTTTTGGCCTTCCAGCTGCCATAGGTTAACACATGAAAACAGGGATTTTGAAATGATTTTAATTCATCTAGTATATATTTGAAATTATGAAAAATGTGATTTACATGAAATTTAAATCTCTGAAAAGGTATATTTAAGGCTCGATGAGTCCAGTAGACCCCGCATGAATAAACGGGAATATGCATGCTTTTGGCCTTCCAGCTGCCATAGGTTAACACATGAAAACAGGGATTTTGAAATGATTTTAATTCATATAGCATATATTTGAAATTATGAAAAATGTGATTTATATGAAATTTAAAGCTCTGAGAAGGTATATTTAAGGCTCGATAAGTCCAATAGACTACGCATAAATAAACGGGAATATGCATTCTTTTGACCCCCCCCCCCCAAAAAAAAGTTGTCGTATTACACACGTTCAACTGTATGTTGTTATTGATGACGTAAGGTGGGCGTGTACATAGGCGTGTAGTCCATCACGTGAGATCCACATCCAATGAGATCTTGCGCTAGCAGACGATGTATGTCCGCCCGAAGGCAAGCGCAGCCCAGCCGATAAGAAGAAACTCTAACTATATTATTCCAGTCCAGTATTATATTTCTAACGGACCAGAGGAAAAATTCAATGTGTAAAATTTATAAATTCATATAATCAATGTTCTATCACCGAATTACGCCTAACCAAATGACAGATGTTAGATTATGCAAGCAGAATAGCTGAGCTGAATAGTGACCGAGAAGGTGTCTATATAGCCCTAGCGGCATGGCTAGGGTCTACCCCTCTGCGATCCCGATCGAGGTTGTGGCGTTGCCGATGGAACTCTGTCTGCTTGCCTCAAACTTGGCTCATCAAAGTTTTTTGTTTGCTGATCGCCGTTTAGTTTGGCTTCAGCCAACGAGACCGACAGCCCCGAGAGACCGACAATGTAGTTGGAGGGGGCTTCTGAACCAAATGAGTCTGACACTGACAGTCCATGACAGGGGCGAATACAGTAAAAAAAAAAAAAAAAAAGGGGGGGGGTGATGGGGGCACACAAATGCAGGGCTGTCAACTTCGGGGGAACAGCTTAGAGGGAGATTCGTATGATCTTCTCGCAAGCCCTCCAAAATTCGCTCATTGGGTGGTTATCAGATTTTATGGGATCCAGTATTCCTCCATAATTCTCTGACAAGCAAAAAAAAATAAAAAAATAAATAAATAATAAGTTATCAGTTCTAAAAGGGGGCAAAATGATGTATAAGTTTCTTTCAAAAGATGGGGGCACGGGCCAGGATTGCCCCCCCCCCTAAATCCGCCACCGGTATGAGACTGTCACGTCAGTCTTGCGGGGTGGGCCTTTTTATAAGTTTTCTCGGAGGATTAATAGACCGACATTGTTAGCCTCATGGGCTCCCAAACTAATGGTGCTCATTCCAGTTTTATTTACGTTTTAGACAAGAGCCCGCGTATGCCTATAGTTTGTAGTTCAAGAGAATGTAATTCCTATTCCAGGGGTGGATCCAGGATTTTGTAAAAGAGGGGGTACAGAGCCGGAAAAGTACACAATGAAGGAGGCAATTATATTTTTATTGTGTACTTAAGGTATACCAGTTGGGTATCAAAAAGGGGGCCGCAGCCGATTCACCCCCCCCCCCCCCGGATCCACCCCTACTATTCTGTCATGGATGTGAAAAATGGGATTGCATAGTGTTGGCGGTCGATCTCATTAAATGTAAAGACTGAACAAAAAAAACAACCAAAAAAAACAACAACAACAATAAGAGATCATTATTTTGTGCTCATTTCTATTCTGGCGTCATTTTTACAGATGGGTTGTAAGAGAGAATAAGAGAATAAGAGAGTATGAGAAAATGAAAGCCTGTGAGGGGGGGGGGGGGGGAGACAAATAGAGCTGGGGGCGGGTAAGACAGAATAGGACTTGTAATAAATGAATTATATCGTCAGTTGCTATTGTTGGTTAGTAGTTAATTCAATTCAAAATACGGAGGCCGTTTTTCCCCTTTTCATCATACAATTAGTAGCCATTAGGCCCTAGCTATTGCGCTGGTGAGGGCTTCGGAGCAATCCCTATACTGTTTTCTTCGCCTGCCGTCTCAAACTGCTACAGCAGAATATCAAAAATAACTCAACGTCAGTTATTTATATTGGTGGCGTATCCAGGAATGCAGGGGGAGGGGAGGGGGCTCACGCCTGACGAACAAAGTATCAGATGCCTTCTATTCTGAATTTTCGGACAAGGAAGGAAAAAAGGACTTGTCACATGTTCATGTTCCTTCTGTGCCGGGGGTGGGGGGGGGGGGCACAGATTTCCTTTCATTCGATGTGTAACTAAGAAATGTCAGATTTGGTTTTGGCTAGCACGTAGTAGGGGCACGTGCATTCATGGACACACCACCAATAACAATAGGAGAATCTTTGATACGCCACTCTTAATTAATCTTTATATTTATATAAGCCTTTTCTGTCTTGACTTTTAACAGAATAAGGCCAATAAATTTACATTATAGGTCTATATAATCCCTTTAATTTGCAATAATCATGATATGAAATGAAATATTCTGATTTAGAAAAATAAAGATAGCATTTTATTATTATTACTTTTTTAAAATTACTTTTCTCGACATTCCCGTCAGATATCGCAGTGTTTGCTCATACAGAGCTTAACATTAGGGAACATGTTTGGACCACGCCCCCCCCCCCCCCATAACATATATATCAGTAGAAATTTCACAGCAAATTAAAAAAAAAAAAAAAAAATACAAACATCTCTCCAGCTCCCTCTCCTCCCTGGTTGATAGAGTTGATTCCTATCTGTTTTGGGACATAAGTTTGTATTTCATGGGCGTCGCCAGGGGGGGGTGCGAACGCACCCCTCTCCAGACCAAAAAAAAAAAAAAAAAAAGATTTTTTTTTTTTTTGGGGGGGGGGGCGTCGCCGGGTGGGGGATGTCTTTTGAAAAGGGCGACATTGTGTAGTGTCGAACAGCTCATATCTGCGCCACCAGCACCACTGCCTGACATTGGAGTTGGTAAGTTTTGTCCTTTTTTTTCCAGAAGGCACCCCCCTTGAAAAAAGCTGGTGACGGCACTGTATTTGAAGGGACAATATCAATTATTATGCCTATACGGCTTTACCAAAAGCGATGTACCAAAACAAAATGAAAAAATAAAGAAAATAATAAATACAAACATCTTGATAAAGACTATAACCTTTCTCTCTGGGCCGATCGACATGTACCACAATATATACGCGTGCTTTATTTCGGGACTGAGCACTCTTCGTATTTATACTCTTTGGCACTGCCGTCAAGAACCAAATGACGGCAGGGTGGCTGATCATGTTTCAAGGGGAGGGGGAGGGTAATTGAAAAAGGCACCCTTTTTAAAAAGGGGGCACCTCCAAAGACCTGGTGGAAATATATACATCAATCCCTTTCAATGACATAGTGTTTGTACATGTATTGTTATCTTCCTGGACATAAACATGTGGTAATTAACTGGTTATTTATTTGTAAGCAAGCGAAGTACTTTTGCCTCAAATATCAGGACTTTGTCTTTAACAAAGTTTGATTTGGAGCTTGCAAGTAGTTAATAATTCATGCAAGGCACTGTATTTTATTATGATAATAAATAAGATAAAATAAAAAAATAAAAAATTAAAATGAAAAATGAAAAAATAAAAAAAAAATTAAAAAAAAATGTATGTAACTTTAAAAGCGAGGGAGCAAAGCAACCGATCATTAGATTGTTTGCATTTTTAATCCTTGAAAATACGATTTCTATGCACTTTACCCAAGAAAATTCGCAAAGGAGCACTGCAATGAAGCGGTATAAAGTTTCGAGTGATAAACATTGATTAACGGTTTTCTCGAATGGGGCATTAAATTTATGAAAACCTGGCAGGAGAATTCTTGTCGAGGAATGTAGGAAGGCAAACAAAATTTAAAATTTCTTTCAAATGTTGAACCTTTGCATATGCCATGTTAGCTTTATCCTTCGTTCGGGGCAAAATACTTATTATATCAGGAAACAAAGCAACGAGAATTACATTTCTTTTCTTTTTTGTATATTTTGAAAAGCCATTTCTAAACTATACTGTGATTATATGTGTGCTGGAATACTGGAATACTTGGAATACTTTCTAATGTAGTTTTCCCTGCGTATTGGGGCGTATATTATAATCCATAATATCATATTTCCAAGAATACCTTTCTACTTTCTTTCTCAAATTATGCTTTTGCGCCCCATTCAAGAGGCCCCCTGCCAAACAAAGCACACAAAAACAGATGTAGGCCTATACCTAAATCTTAGTACCAGTTTTTGCATAATACATGACAATGGAATGAATGATATAGCAGAAGCCTTTGGCCAAATTCAACACAATTTGCAAATACTTCGTTCAAACTTACAAAATGTTCACACAAAGATAAGAAATGCGATTTCATAAGGTATTACTGTTAGCATCATCATCATCACCATTCTATCATATTAATCTAAAAATTTATAAACCATGAATGCATTTCCCCAGTCTATAATGATTACCTATATCTTGTACTGCTACCTGATTATAGTGTTACTGCACAAAGTAACCAAAATAATTTTTAAACGTTATTTGGAAAAATAAGAAAGTTCCATATGCCTTGAAAATGCCTTGAATTTTCTTGAGATAATCAAGGCTTGGAACCCTCAAGGCCAAGGCCAAGGCATACAAGTCCAAGGCTATAAAGGCATTTTAAAAATGGCCTTAAGGCGCCTTAAGACCAAGGCTGAGCATCAAGGCACTACAACACTGCCACGTATACATATACACAGACATCAACATACATGTATGCATATATATATATATATATATATATATATATATATATATATATAATAATAATTGTGAGAAATGAAAATGAGAGAATAATGGTTGCGTAGCTTAAATCAAAGTTCCCCTAAGCTGTCCTTCCTTTTTGAATTTTTGCAAAGGTTGAAAAAATGTCTCTGCCGGGAATCGAACCCGGGTCGTTGGCTTAGAACGCCAATGCCTTAACCATTAGATCACGGAGACGGGTCAGTGATTTCGGCGACACCAGATTCAATATATTTCCTTAGAAGAGACTAATCCCTATTTGCATATAGGAATGTATTTGCAGGTTGAATGACCACAGGTGTGGTGCAAGGGTGAGAAGGAGTGAATCGTCATTGACCTTGTTCGATTTCTCAGCGGCGGACGTTGTTAAATCTGTTCCGTGTTAAATTAACCTCAATCTACATCCATTTAGTTTTGGCTCGCCAAGCATATATCATAATAATTAGCAAAATTCCTCCAGCTTGATAACACAGGTCGCTGGATAGTTACCACAATTTAGATCAATACATTGAATCTGAAATATGGAGAAAGTAGATAGTTCCCGGTGCTAACAAAAGATTTATCTGAGGCGGCATCACGGATCTGAAGAAGTGCAACATGAATGCCGAATGCATGCAATACAGATAAGTCAGAGAGACGTGAAAGAGGCAATAGGCCTGATTGAGTGATGAGTTTGGTTCTTATTTGAGAAGATTGAGAAGATATAATGAATAGTGTCATGGTGTGAATTTGGTGAGATAATTATGTAGTATGTGTAGGACCATTGGCGTAGACAGGTCCTCATACCTGGGGGGTATGATTTCCCCGAAGGGCCAGATATATATATATATATATATATATATATATATATATATATATATATATATATGTGTGTGTGTGTGTGTGTGTGTGTGTGTGTGTGTGTGTGTGTGTGGGTGAGTGTGTGCGTGTGTGCGTGCGTGTGTATCTGTACGTATATACGTATATAATATATATATATATATATATATATATATATATATATAGTGTGTTAGTGTGTGTGTGTGGGGTGAGGGTGTGTAAACATGTATATGGTTTTCTCTTTACATATCTCCAAGATACAACTTTAGCATCATGCTTTGCAATTTTGTAGTATGATTTGAATATTGAGCGAGCGAGCGAAGCGAGCGAGCAAACAATAGCAATTACAATTTGATTGCAAAATTTTACAATGAAAATTTATTTAATAAGCTGTACTTTTAATACGAGCGAGCGTAGCGAGCGAGCATTTGGGAATACTGGCTCTAAGTCACTTTGGATTAGGGGCACATGTTACGGAAAATGGAAACGCTGTACTTATCATGGGAAAAGGACACTTCAATTATAAGAAAAATAAATGAATGTTTAGGAAAGGTAGAAAAGGCAGTTCATCACAGGTGAAAAGGGGCACTTATAACACCTGAAAAGGGGCATTTATAAGAACGGGAAAATGTTCTTATGTAAAGTAGAAAAATTAAATCAGTGTCTATATATTACAAAGAAAAAAATGACTTGTTACATTAAAAGGAATAAAAGGGATTAAAAGGGGGGGGGGGGGAATGCTCTCGTTGAAATAGGAGCATTTATCAAAGGTAAGGTGAGGGATGAGGTATAATTATCAAAATGGGCACTTAAAAGAATATGGAACTGGGATTTACTCGAAAGAAAAATGGGGGTACTTATCTGAAGTTAATGGGAAAAGAAGGGGCACTGTCCCCACATGCAACGCCCGGAGCGGTGCTTCTGACCGGGCCTACATGTTATGATTGTCATTTCATAATTCTATGTATAGTTGGGTGATGATGACACAGGTCATCATCATCCTCAATAAATATTGGGTGTGATGTATTCCCTCTTTCTCCACCACATTCGATTCCACCACATTTCATTTCAGTTTTGCAACACCCCCCCCCCCCCACTTCATTAAAAAAAGATTATACCCCCATATCACTCCAAGATCAACACCCATGTTGTATAATTTGAAGTAGATGGTTTTCACTTTCTAGTGGTGTCAAAATGTATCGGGAAAACTCAGAAGCCACGACAGCATTGTAGATAAATATTAATAAATTCACATAAATCTACGATATTGTACACAGATATGTAACATTTGTATTGAAATAAAGAATATATAACAAAAAAATTAATAGATATAATATATCAAATTATATTTATCTACAACATAATATAGAAGTGTATATTTTCCACCACTTTTTTTTTTTTTTTTGGTGGGGTGAAACCTGAGGGGGGGGGGGATGTTTGTACACACCATCCCCCCCACCCGAAAAGTTGGGGGGGGGGAATGCATACCCCCACCCCCCCTGCTATCTACGCCCCTGTGTATGACGACAGCAGAATCTGATGAGAAATGAAGAGGAAAATTGGTTACAAAAACAGCAAGATTTTTTGTTCCCTTAGATCAGTTAAGCATTAGCTGAAGATATACATTTAGAGTTGAACGAACATATACAATTTCTTGACTTAGAAATATGGCACAGCCTTATGTGAATGATATTTGATGGAATTTTATGTGCTAAGCATAGTACATGTAGTACATGATGCTTATTTCCACCAGAAATTTCCGTTTGAATATCACATTATCTTGATAATAGGTATGCTTGCATATTCAATTTACAGTGTCGGTGTAGTATCTACACATTTTACAAGTGTATAAAATTTAGAAACACGAGTCTGGCCATCCAAGCCTAGGCTAGAGGTTATTAAATATTAGGGTCAGCAATTCCAGAATACTGCCCTACTCGAAATTGAGGCCATTGAACATGATGAATAGACTATAGAGATCTGAATGTCAAAAAATTATGTAAAGGAACTTGATTGTCAGTATGATAATTATTAACTGTGTTGGTTTTCTACTGTTTTCAGTTTGAAACAGCTGCAACCTGCCCTTTTCACTAATTGTAATATACCCTGAAGTTCTCGGTGAAGGAATTATTTTATTTTTTTTAATAATGGGCATGGGTTCAACATTTCTCGGACCGCATTGCTACGTGTTATATTCGCCTGTAAAAATTATTGTGTACATTGCAATAGTTACAATGACTTAAATGCTTATAATTATAGTCAGTGGATTCTTAACAAGCCGGAGAAGTTGTCAAGGGCTTTGTTATAAGAGGTTGAAAGCATTTCAGAAATAATTGATGGAACGTGAATAGAATTGCTTAATTATGTTACCAATGATTCTCTTTTATCGAGAAAGAATGAAGATTCTGAACCCTTTGTTACAGAGGAGCATGGTTATCGCTATTCGGAATTAGCACATGGGTGATGGCTCATTGATAAAAATTACACTCAAATTGACAGAAGAGTTTTCTGAATACTTACGTTTCCCACTTTGAAAAGAATATTTCCACCTGCTTATTATGTACTGCATTTTGGTACATAATAAGGAAAAATACTGACAAAACTCTGTCAGGAGCACTGTCCAGTCTTTGTATCTGTTTGCGTTCTATTTCAATATCACAGCTTTATCTGCTTATATGCGAAGAATGTATATAACATTCGAATTATATGGCTGTACAGAAAAAGTGTATTGAGAAATTATTTATTTTTTCCCACCACCTTTTGCATCTGATATTATTCAGACTAGGGAAATGTAACTTAGATATTTTCCTGTTCAGACTTTTCATTGTAAAACACTTTTCATCTTAAAAGTCCAGTCCCCATTCTGTTCCTAATTAAGTTCTTATAAACTAAAAAGTAAATTTATTGCATTTTGTTCATTAAGTTATTTGAGCAGTTTTCATCAGAAAGTTAGAGAGAAGTGCTTTTGCTCTTTAAAGATGACAATTCATTGGATTCTTTTTACATAAAGATAGAAAGACACTACATTTAAAAAGTGGTTTATGTTAATTTTTAATAAAGTATAGGTAAGAATATGCGATTCTGGCTCGAAATTACGCATTTTTGTATCGTCATGAGTTTATTGATAAGTCTGTATTGGGCCAGCCTATATACAAGCATGTGGAACATTTATGATATGAAATAACTGACGTGGTAAAAGAATTCCTTCATGTGAATCAAAGGATGAGAGTATATTTATTGCACAGACAACACGGTGACAGGTATCTGTAAAAGTTACAACAGATTGTTTACTATCGGCAATCAAGAGCGGTTGATTGCAATTAGGTTGAAAATGTTAATTCTTGTAGCTTGAAAACTAAACCTTTTATACAACCCCAGTATGGGTTCTTTGCATGGATATTCACAGTTGAAAGCTTTTTATGATATCACGAGGCAGGCTTTGTAATAAAGCTATCCTTCGTCAATCGAATCCGTTTTTGTGATGCACTTAGATGAATAAAGGGAATGTAATGAGGAAACATGTGGTGATAAGAAAGATACCTTTTGGAAAGAGAAAAGTCTTCTCTCGAGATGTTAAGGGTATACTGGTCATGGAATTCCCAGTAATGAATAGAAGTGAAATCTTCCAGTATTTTGATTCTTTAGTGCAAGAAGGTGATAATATCATCTTAGAAGTCCAAAGTTAAGTAATCTTTGGAAAAAAGTTTGAATGATTATAATCTATACGAAAGTGGAAAATAAAATAAAATATGGAATATCGAAGGAATTCCAGTAG
Source organism: Heliocidaris tuberculata (assembly GCA_025618425.1). NCBI lineage: Eukaryota > Metazoa > Echinodermata > Echinoidea > Camarodonta > Echinometridae > Heliocidaris > Heliocidaris tuberculata. The sequence continues at coordinate 378,028 of CM046849.1, forward strand.
TGAAATACAATGGAACTAAGTTAGTTTTTGATGGATCCGGTTATAGGATGACAAGGCAGAAGAAAATATTTCTGCGATTTTGTTTGCACTTACTTTACTTGATGAGATAGTTGGAATTATCCCACTTGGGATCTGTATACCAGCCTTTGGGTCGTAGGGGCATAAAACTTAAGTATTGTATATTTTTTCATATTGATAATCAGTTGTTTTAGAATCGTAGGTGGCTATATCTTAGTGTTTTTATAAGCACTTTTGTGTGGTGAGACACTAGTTGCCATTTTTAGGAGATTTATAATTAAACATTGTTAAATTTTTATTTCACTTTATATTTTCCATTCTTCTAGCACTAAATGACTATATTACAAAATTAAAGATCAAAATAAATAATGCTATGCATAAAAGTTACAGCTGAAACTTCCATAACGGAGATTTCCCAATCAAGTGAAAATAATACTAGTCACTAGGCTGATTGAGCGGAAGGCTCAGTCTCGTACATCTGGTATCTGAAAAAAAATCGGACCAGTTTGGTCAGTTGTTAAATTGAGCCATCTATTTTCAATTTGTTTTTCAGTTAGATTTGTGTTAGTTAAATGCTAATTGCCAGTTATAGGTAGTTAATATGTTATGACTTTTGACATTACTTACACTTTTTTATTTTCTAACCAGAAGATAAGTTTACTACTAGGCCTAATAAATAAAAAAAAACAACAACAACAACAAACAGGAATTTGTATCATTTTAGAGCTGATTACTAACGTTTACTCCACTACGAATAAATTGTATTTATAAGTCAAATGGAATTAAACTCAGTTGATGTTTCATTGTGAAAGTACTTATGAACTATCCCATAAGGGATGTGTTTGCCGGCCACTGGGCTGGAGGAACAGATCACGCTCAAGTTTTGATATGAACTATCCCGATGGGGATGAGTTGCCGGCCACTGGGCTGGAGGAGCAGAAGGCTCAAGTTTTGATATGAACTATCCCACTGGGGATGTGTTCGCCGGCCACTGGGTTGGAGGAGCAGACGGCTCAAGCCTTGTACGGATGGTACGAAAGATATTAAGTCGTTTCAGATTGGCATTAACTTTAGTCACTGATATTTCCGAAATTCAAATTTGTTTATTTGATATTTAGTTGTCAAGTCTAATTCGATAGTGAATTATATAGATAGCAATTAATACATTAATAGTAAGCTAAAATGATTTATGACTCTTTGACTTAATACTTTTTTGTCCTATATTTCTAACCAAATGAATAGAATGTCACTCTAAAATCATAATGAATGATGCTTTACAACAATTAACCATCGAATTCTTGGCAAAGTTTAATTCAGAATGAATCAGTTCATAATAGCTGAGTGATTATACAAATAATTTGTTCGATTTTTTGATAGCCACTGGGCCCTATATAAGAGCATTTGGTGACTATTTAAGTATTTGGTAACAATTACAATTAATTGTATGTATGATGTCAATATTAATGAAAGAAAGGTGGAAAAGTTCTTTATGCAACATTAAAGTTATGGTTAAGTTACTTGTTTCTGTATAGAAGAAGAGAGTATAGCTTGTGTAAATCGCTTTGCTTTATAGCAAATTACAGCAGATGGAAATTATGGAGCAGGTGAGTGACAGACAGATCGTTGCCACTATACTGATGGGTATTAACGCAAGCAAATTTTGGCAAGCTGAAGTACATGCATATGCTAAATATAATGAAGAGATATTATGTTCTATATAATTTTATGAATAATATTATAACAGATGACCTGAACTTAGCATTTTTATTGATAATAGTATTTTCAAATTTTTTATACAAAAGTTTCAAGCAGCCAATTACAGAATAAAATTTATTATTCTAAAATATTATAGGAATCAAGATAATTATGTATAATTTTGATATTCAATGAAGTAAATGAACCTAAATTTTGTTAATCAAATATCCACATTTCTGATCATTTTGTGCCATGTCAATATCCTCTTTTTGTGAAGGATGCAGCAATAAGCTAAAAGTTTAAGAATGAAACCCACTGAGAGCTACGCTTATATAAGTCATCAGCATATTAATAGAAAGTTTGAGACTATATTTCTGTAAATTTGTTGTCCTTGTTTTCTGGACTTTTATGTTACATGGAAATAACTAGCCTATTGAGATGAAATGAACATCATGACTGAAACAAACGGGAATTTGTAAGTGATTCAAGCCAAAATACCATCATCTTGATATTTATATAGACTAAGACTGTCATAATCGCTAAATTCAGCTTTCAGGCCCGTTCTTTAATGACTGACCTGGGGATGGCGTTGCCATCGAAGCTAGGTCCAGCCCTATATATAAAGTTAATGTTTATATGATATGTATTTTGCTTTTCAGGTCTTCACAGGTATTCACAGGGATTAGGGTTGCGTTTTAGGAAATATTTTATTCACGTTTGAGGGACGAATTAGGGAAGAAGAGCGAGACTAATCCCTATTTGCATATAGGAATGTATTTGCAGGTTGAATGACCACAGGTGTGGTGCAAAGGGTAAGAAGAAGTGAATCGTCATTGACCTTGTTCGATTTCTCAGCGGCGGACGTTGTTAAATCGTCCGGATGAAGAATTAGCAGATTGCATGATAATAACTGGATAATCATATCACAGTGAAATTTACTTTTAAAGCAAAAATACATTGATAAGATGTATGAAGTATGAAGTAAGAAGTAGTATGAAGTGACTCCAAAAAACTCGCACGTGTTTAGACGTCCGTCGTTGCCATCGAAGCTAGGTCCAGCCTATATATAGTTAATGTTTATATGATATGTATTTTGCTTTTCAGGTCTTCACAGGTCTTCACGGGGATTAGGGTTGCGTTTTAGGAAATATTTTATTCACGTTTGAGAGATGAATTAGGGAATAAATTGACCGACAGACTGACAAATCTTCAACCTTATTAATCAATTCCTTTGTCATGTTTGTCGGGGGCAGGTGAGTTTTGAACAGAGATAAGCCGCATGCTTCAGCTGGATCCAAGCGAATGCTTTGAGATACATGTATACATTAGAATAATAATCATTATTAAGGCATTGGCTGTTGTATTGGCCTTAATTGAATCTGGTGTCGCCGAAATCACTGACCCGTCTCCGTGGTCTAGTGGTTAAGGCATTGGCGTTCTAAGCCAACGACCCGGGTTCGATTCCCGGCGGAGACATTTTTTCAACCTTTGCAAAAATTCAAAAAGGAAGGACAGCTCTGGGGAACTTTGATTTAAGCTACGCAACCATTATTCTCTCATTTTCATTTCTCACAATTATAATTATTTCCACGAGAGTTGCCAAAAGCTGTTGTATATGTTATTTCCTTACAATTATACAGTGCGTCCCAGAAAAAACGAAACCCTAAAACAAAGGATTAATTTGACCAAACTATAGGTTATACGATTATAATAATTGATTCACTACAAAGTTGAAGTAATATGCTTTCATTTGATACGTTGATGGCATCTATCCATACACGCATCACTGAGTACTATTGTTTTGAAAATGGCATGTCAAAACCCACTTGTGCCAGATTTTGGGGAAACAAAGAAATCACATCAAAACATAGTCAGATACAAAATGTAACATTTTAAAACATAAGAGAGAAGATTTTTATCAGGTTGTAATAAGTATTCAGCACTTACATTGATTATGCGCCGACACCTTCTACGTGTCCTCCTCCCCTTGCGCGACAAAGGTCACAGCGGCGACGCATATCAGAGACAGCACGTCTCACCATTGCAGGGTCATCACGTAGGACATCCAGAATGTCGGAAAACACCGTTTTCTTGTCTTTCGAAATGCAATTGCAGTTGTGGCACGGCTTCTTGGTTTATCATGTCTAAGTATGCTTGACCATTGACAGTTCTTTCGAAAAAGAAAGGTCCGATGATTACACCGTTTCCACACATGAGTATCCATACTGTTACTTTCTCACGACTCATGTTTGTTTCGAAATTGAATGCTGGGGGATGTCCTGCAGGTGCATATTCAACAATATTGTGGTTGTTCACTTCTCCGTTCATAGCGAATGCGCCTCATCACCAATAGCAAAAGACTCAAGAAATCTTGCGTCCCTCTGACAACGGGTTAATAGCCACTCAGCAAATGCCTGCCTTCTCCCAAAGTCAGCAGGTAGGAGTTGGTGGCGTATGCACATACGATATGGGTGAAAGTGTAGGTCTAACCTCGTTATGCGGCTAAAGGAGGAGTGGGATAATCCAAGAGTATTCCTTCTAGCGCTTGTTCCCCTTGGGTGCTGTTGGAGACGACGGGCAACTGCAGCAATGTTGCCAGCAGTTCGCACCGTCCTTCTCCTACCAGACTGGCCCTTATTTCGATTGAGACTAGTCCCATGGTCTTGATATTTTTTGACATTGAGCCAAATGGTTGATTTGGACGGCGCATCTCTATCTGGGAAGGCATCCCTAAATGCTTCCTGAGTGGCCCGGATACTCCCGGTTTCGTGGAATTTAGTTACCACAAATACTCGTTGCTCAGTTGTTAGTTGCACCATGTTGCTGCCTATGTAACTTATACCAATGCACTGGCTTAACCCATCAGGAGCATTCATATTTGCATAAACTAAGGACAACACTGTTATTCATCTGTGAATAAATTCACCTTTGCATTGGCATGATGTCTCAACTTAATCCATAATTCATAACTTGGGAATGACAAAAGATTAAGCAACCTTATCACATCACCTTGACATGGTTGTCCATGAATCACAATATGAATTCAATTCCAAACATGCTGCCTCACTTCTCTTTTATGTTTAAAAAGGTTGCATTTTCATCTGACCATGTTTTGATGTGATCCAAAAGTTTTATTAAAATCTGGCACAAGCGGGTTTTGACATGCCATTTTCAAAACAACAGTACTCAGTGATGCGTGTATGGATGGATGCCATCAAGGTATCAAATGAAAGCATATTACTTTAACTTTGTAGGAAACCAATTATCATAACCGTATAGCCTATAGTTTGGTCAAATTAATCCTTTGTTTTAGGGTTTCGTTTTATATATATATATATATATATATATATATATATATATATATATAGTGCGTCCCAGAAAAAACGAAACCGATATGTATATATATATATATATATATATATATATATATATATACACATCCATTCATATATTTCACTGGATCCAGCTTTTGGGAGACACACGACAATGAGGTTTATTCCGTCATAATAGGGACTGGTGTATTAGGGAGATACAAGGACAAAGAAAAAGACAAAAAGTGTCTCCCTAATACACCATATATATATATATATATATATAAATTGTAAGGAAATACAAAACTTGCGTTTAATCGCAACTCCTAAAAATCAAACGCAAGTCCTTAATGCGCAGTTCTGATTGGCTGAAAATAAAGTTGCGTTTGATTTTCCTGAGTTGCGTTCGAACGCAAGTTTTGAGCAACGCCCCAGGAGCCGAAAGCTTGTAAATACACCGAGTGACCTGCTTCATTCCTTTCCATCATTATCTGTTCATATATATATATATATATATATATATATATATATATATATATATATATATAAAGTGCGCCCCCAAAAAGTTAACAGTTGGAAAAAGTCTCCCCAAATAAATATTTCTGAATATTTTCAATAATTTTTTTTGTTCTTGTAGATAGCTTGGGGTCCCTCCTATACAATAACACGAAAAACAAAATCTAACCAGTTGTTATGCTTGAGTGATCTAAAACCACTTTTGTGAAAGGGTACAAAATTTCAGACTTGACAAGAATTGGTATTTGTTCTGACTGGCATCAACGACGTTGAGAACCGTTTGAAATTGACAGTTGGAAAAAAGTCTCCCCAATTAAATAGTTCAAAATATTTTCAGGAAAATGTCATACCTGTGGTTAGCTTCAGATCTCTTCTATCAAATGACTCTAAAATATCTGACAATATTTTACGCTTGAGTGAGCAAAAGCCACTTTTGTGAAATGGTGCAAAATCCATTCTTGAAAAATGTCTGTTGTTGTTCTGGCTGGTATGAGCCAAGTTGCGAGTCATTAAAAGACTTCGAAATTTTATATTTTGATCATTGAAAGACTATTTATGAAAGAACAGACTTTGTTTAAAGTATTTCCTGATATATCCCATCAAAACTTTATGGTTGAGTGAGCTGCCAGATGAAATTAAAATACTCACCAAAAGTAACATTTTGAAACACTCAGCAAAGTAGTTAATTGCTCAATCAAGCATAAAATATTGATGGGATGTGTAAGGATATAAAGAACATAGCCTGTTCTTTCATAAATTGTCTATTATCGATCAGAATATGGTAATTTCTAAGCCTTCACATGACTCTCAGCTCGGCTGATACCAATCAGAGCCAATTTCAATTCTTGTCAAGACTAGATTTTGCACCCTTTCACAAAATCGGCTTTTGCTCACTTAAGAGTAAACTATTGTGAGCTATTTTGGTGTCATATGATAGAAGAGACCCTAAGCTATCCACAGGTATGAAAATGCATGGCTGATGGTCAACAAAATGGAGTGGTGAGTAAAAAATCATGTGAGCTTATTGATAGTGAGGTACGTTTCATTATTAAACCTACTTGACCATCCAGTTAACAACAGAGCAACGAGTATTTCTGGTAACAGAATGGAGACGATCTGGGAGCCTTTAATAAATCATGGAAATGCAAGCATCACTTTACACCAACAGAGCTTTGTCATCCCTGGCTCATTTTTCCTGATTGAGGTGTCATATGAAAGGGCAGAAAATGACCTTTCTAGAAATGTGAATATCTCTTTGAAATTCAAATATCGTTGGCCAAACGACTTTTTGGTAGCCCTGCTTCATATTGTCTTTATTCACTCATGCGTGAAGTATGTATCATATGATTGGCATCAAATGAAAGAAGAGGATCCAAGCTTTACAAATATGTGTCATTTATTAATCATAATTGTGATTAATATATGATTAAACATCGATATGATTGAAATAATACGTGAATATAATTTTAAAAAACTCGGTAAACAGTGAAAAAACAAACATGATAATATCTTATCCATTTTCAGTATTTTCATATTTCTTGTTAGTCAATCATTAATTCTGTACTTTAAAGACTAACATCTTTCTGAGCAATAATTATTCGGACTTGGACTCATTTTCATCAAGATTAAATTGATAAATCGTTCAGAGTGCATTCAGATAACACTGCACATGATTATGTTACATTATTATCATGTGCAGGGGCGTTGCTAGATCATTTACTTCTACTCTTCTCTGAGTGAAATCCTCAAACGAAGCACGGAATTTTAATCCAATTTTGTCCACAAACCCATGTCTCAACTTTGATACAACATTGCAGTCATAGAAAACATGTATTGGAGTTTCAAGGGATGTCTGACAGAAACAACAAAGTTCGCTTTCCACTATTTTCATTTTGTTAAATCTGTCGTTAGTGTACAAAATGTTGTGTAAAAGTTTAAACTGAAAAGTCCGCATTTTAACTTCTATTGTACATTGGAATGGTAACAAATAAATTTGGGACCACTCCTCCTCTTGAACCCCATACTGGATAGAAAACTTGTGTTCACAAACAGATCTAGCTTTATACTCACTTACAAAATCTATATATATATTCTTGGTCTTGAACTTGTGAATCTCTGATGGCAAAAGTTCTAATTGTTTCTGTTCTTCATCTACGTTACTCCAAAGCATTTCAAGTAGCAAATGATTAAATGTACTCTTCCACTGTCTAATTATTGACTGCACAATTGCCATATATTTAATACAATACAAGTTTGATACCCCTCTTTCTTTCCAAGATTCGAATTCGTATACATTAAGGATGTCTACGCTTTAAAATAATACGTGAATATAATTTTAAAAAACTCGGTAAACAGTAAAAAAACAAATATGATAATATCTTATCCATTTTTCAGTATTTTCATATTTCTTGTTAGTCAATCATTAATTCTGTACTTTAAAGACTAACATCTTTCTGAGCAATAATTATTCGGACTTGGACTCATTTTCATCAAGATTAAATTGATAAATCGTTCAGAGTGCATTCAGATAACACTGCACATGATTATGTTACATTATTATCTTGTGCAGGGGCGTTGCTAGATCATTTACTTCTACTCTTCTCTGAGTGAAATCCTCAAGCGAAGCACGGAATTTTAATCCAATTTTGTCCACAAACTCATGTCTTAACTTTGATACAACATTGCAGTCATAGAAAACATGTATTGGAGTTTCAAGGGATGTCTGACAGAAACAACAAAGTTCACTTTCCACTATTTTCATTTTGTACAATCTGTCGTTAGTGTACAAAATGTTGTGTAAAAGTTTAAACTGAAAAGTCCGCATTTTAACTTCTATTGTACATTGGAATGGTAACAAATAAATTTGGGACCACTCCTCCTCTTGAACCCCATACTGGATAGAAAACTTGTGTTCACAAACAGATCTAGCTTTATACTCACTTACAAAATCTATATATATATATTCTTGGTCTTGAACTTGTGAATCTCTGATGCCAAAAGTTCTAATTGTTTCTGTTCTTCATCTACGTTACTCCAAAGCTTTTCAAGTAGCAAATGATTAAATGTAATCTTCCAATGCCTAATTATTGACTGCACAATTGTCATATATTTAATACAAGTTTGATACCCCTCTTTCTTTCCAAGGTTTGAATTCGTATACATTTAGGATGTCTACGCTTTAAAATAATACGTGAATTTAACTTAAAAAAAACTCGGTAAACAGCGAAAAACAAACATGATATTATATCTTATCCATTTTCAGTATTTTCATATTTCTTGTTAGTCAATCATTAATTCCGTACTTTAAAGACTAACATCTTTCTGAGCAATAATTATTCGGACTTGACTCATTTTCATCAAGATTAAATTGATAAATCGTTCAGAGTGCATTCAGATAACACTGCACATGATTATGTTACATTATTATCATGTGCAGGGGCGTTGCTAGATCATTTACTTCTAGGGGGAAGGGTGTTGGGCTGGGTTAGCCGAAATAAAAGCAACAGTTCCTGTCATTATCTAACATTGTAAACCTATAAGGGTTTGCAGAAAGAATTTTTTTTAAGGGGAGGGGGAGACACCCCCTAAAATGACACCCCTCTAATGACGCCTCAGATATTAAATGAGTAGGTTAACGGTTTACCGCGTCAGGTTCTTAATGTCCAAGGCAGCGTTGGCATGACTGAGGAGGGTATCATGGCGGGCAAAACAGCATTGGCTTTGAGATTGTTCTTTATCATCTGTGTCTTATCTAGTAAGTGTTAACCGTATAAATTCATTTGACCTCAATCTTGCATATTTTTAAAAAAAATCTTTTCCAACTTTAATTGGTTTTCATGATCTAATTGTTTCTGTTCTTCATCTACGTTACTCCAAAGCATTTCAAGTAGCAAATGATTAAATGTACTCTTCCAATGTGTAATTATTGACTGCACAATTGACATATTTAATGCAATACAAGTTTGATACCCCTCTTTCTTTCCAAGATTCGAATTGAACAATTTCGCCATTAGGATTGAAAATTTGATAAACATAGTATAATCCTGCATCATGTAGTGGCTTGCAATATAAAGATTTGCTATCCACTAAAATATGTTTGTTATTCCACACACATTGCATGAGTATATACTTGTCTGGTTTGTTTCCCCTCGAAATTGCCGATGTACATCTAGTTTCGACCATGCTTTTAGCATATTACAATATAATGTAGGAATGCTGTGTGTTTGTAGATATTTTTATAGAATAATTGCTCATAAATGTTGTTTTTCCACCAAATCTCTTTAAAACATATTCAAACAATTGTATCCAGTGGTAGTTTGTTCTTATGAAATATCTTTGAATCCATTTAACTAGAGAAAATCTATCATACACTGTATATTAGGAAATTTAAGACCACCTTCAGAATAATCTACAAACATGTTCGCTCTTGTTATTTTATCTGGGCCTTCCCATAAAAAAGAAAACATCACCCTTTCATCTTCCTTTAAAAACTCTCCAGGCATTTCAATATTTGGCAATAGATATATTATTTTTGACATGACAACATTTTTCAAAATTTGAATCTTTCCAATCAATGTCAGGCCTCTATTCTTCCACTTTATAAATATACCTTTTATTTCGTTCAAACGAATGTCAACATTTCTTCTCCTAGCTTCTAGTTTATCAAAGGAAAAATATATTCCTAAGATTTGAATACCCTTCTCGGGCCATTTGATGTCGTTCACCTTTTCTCCAAGGTGTCTATCCTTTCCAATCCACATTCCTTCTGTATTGGTTTTATTGATACAAAGACCGGATATCAGTGAAAATTCATCAAAAATTTGAAAAAATAATTTAAGTGAATCTGTATCTCGACAAAAAACATGTTATATCATCAGCGTACGCTGTATATTTTATTCTTTTACCACCTACTTCAAAGCCTCTAAAACTTTCACTATTTCTTATTCTCCTTCAAAAAAAAAGGTTCCAACCCCAATATGAATAGGAGGGGAGCCAGATCACCTTGACGTACTCCTCTTGAGATTTTGAAAAATCCTGTAGTAAATCCATTTGTCAATACACATCTGCTTATGTCATTGTGTAATGTTTTTACCCATTTTATTAAAGATGGCCCAAATTTATATGCTTCTAAACAATTGATCAGATATGCATGACTAATAGAATCAAACGCTTTAGTCAAATCTAAAGCTGCAGTAATGCCTGGTGTATCTTCCTCTTCAGTATAGTACATTAGATCAGATATCAGCCTAATCCCCTCACCAATGTATCTTCCTTTAATAAAAGCAGTTTGCTGACTGTCCACTAATTTTCCTGTAACTCTTGATATTCTTTTGGCCAAGCACTTTGATACTATCTTTGCATCTACATTTAAAAGTGTAATTGGACGCCAATTGCTCAGAATTATCGTGTATTTGTTTGGTTTTGGGATTAATTTAATCACTCCTTGTCTTTGTGAGACAGACATGAGTTCCTTTTCATACGCAGCCACCCACACAGCCACCCACACAGCAAAAACGCTGTTTAAAATTTCGCTGTTTAAAATTTGTGTTGTTTAAAATTTTAAACAATATGGTTTAAAAGACGGACCCTGCATTTTAAACAACTGCTGTTTAAGACATCAATGATATTGTAGAATAATCTTTTAAACAACGTTGTTTAAAAAGATTGAAAATTCGCGCTAGACGGGTTTCCTTCTCCGCCAAACACGGTTGGGCTTCATCATGGCGGATGACTTTGTGGTTGACATGTTGCAGAAGTTCCAAATGCCGGAGCTGATTTATACATTCAGAGGTAAGCATTTAGACTAAATATATTGTAATCTGATCGAGTTTATACTCAAGACATATTTGTGCTGCCATGTCATCTATATGATATCTAGATCTAAGCCACAGTCACATAATTAATTATGATTTAGACCTGCAACTTTGCAAGTCGCCCTTCCAGCGTAGCGCAGCGCAGTTTAAGCTGCACACAGTGAACGCGCGCGTGGGTCCGGTCCTATACTGTATGTGCAAATAACTTAAACTGCGCTGCGCTGCAAAGTTCCAGGTCTACATCATGATTTATTTTGTGGATGTGGTCTAGATCTAGACATCATGTAGATGTCACCGCAGCACAAATATGTCTTGAGTATAAACTCGATCAGATTACAATATATTTAGTCTAAATGCTTACCTCTGAACGTATCAATCAGCTCTGGCATTTGGAACTTACTTGTGTACAACAGTCTTAAACAACCGTGTATGTTTAAACACATCTGTAGGCCCTATAATGTTTGAAACAATTATTTTGAACAACAACTTTGAATGTATTTTTTAAACAACAGTTGTGCAAAAAGTTTTAAACAACTTAATTTAAACAACCTAGATGTTTTAAACAATTTTTTTTTTAAACAACAAATATTTTAAACAATAGTTGTGAAATTTTTTTAAACAACTGTGTGTGTTTAAACAACTTAATTTAAACAACCTAGTTGTTTAAAAGCCGTTGTTTAAAAAAATTGTTTAAAATTTTAAACAACAGGCTGTTTAAAGTTTAAACAACCTTAGTTGTTTAACATTTTAAACAATAGTTGTTAGAGTGACCGGCTTAAACAGCGTTGTTTAAAAATTTTGAAGAGTTTAAATTATATTTTACTGTGCACGAATCCTTATTTCGTTTAACACTTCGTGAGAACATTCTCCTACCTACACTGAGATGAATCCAGTAAAACCTATTTCTGAAGACAAACCAGATGAATCAAGATTTTATTACAAGCGTTGCTTGGGGAAAATCTCATTTAATAAACATGAAGAATACCACTAAACATGCGCTAGATCCCATCACCATGCTTCTGGGTTTTCAACTAGACAAATATTGGGCGACACTTAACATAATTCATACTTTACATCCCATGTTTGCAGATAATCCCTACACTTGAACATTTAGGGTACAAATGAGGGTGTAAATGGTGATATGGTATAAATGGTGATATCCATCACTTATATCAGGTCATCAACACATACATCACTGTGAATAATTGTGGACTAAAACCCTGGACTACAACATCATGAACATTGTTTCGATTATATTATTTACAATACACGTGTGACAAAAATTGACTGTGGTAGTCCTCTGTTTGTTCAATTGGTCGACCAAAGAGAGCAACTTGGAGTCCACTTTTAGTTTTTGGCCACTGTAGAAATGCAAAACAAATTGGGTAGAAGAGAAATCATTCCGATTCGTTTGTGTCATACACACAAAAAAAAAAAACGTACTTGACCTCTCACCCTGTGATCAAGATGCATCAGAGTTTGACTTAAAGGGTCTCTGAGGCCCCCCCCCAAAAAAAAAAAATAAATAAATGAAATAAAATAATAATAAAATAATAATAATAATAATTTGTATACAGTTAGAATGTATATAAATAACCCCAGATAACTTTACCCGGCATTCTACAGGTTAGCGGTTAAGGAGTTTGAAAAAAATAAAGGACAGCGTAAACCATCGACGCACGGAACTCAACTGGAGTTGAGTTCCGCGCGAGCAGTTTTCTATGCGTGTGCGTTTTTTTTAATGCGTGCACGTTCGGCGAACGCCAAGACGTGATAGTGGAATTATCGCGATCGCATTATCGCTTTGTCGTCTGCTATGTACAGCGCCGGGTCTAACAAACACTCGAAAATTGATTTGGGGCAGAACTTACGGATAATATTCAACCCTAATAAAACAACAAATGAATGAAGGATACAACGCAAAATGTTTTTATCGAATTGGAAATTGATTTCGCGCGTAACTTATGGATAATCTACAACCCAATAAAACAACAAATGAATGAAGTCATACAACGGAGAATGTTTTTAAAGAATCAAAAATTGATTTGGGGCGTAACTGCGGGGATTCTATACCCCCAAATAAAACAAAAAAATGAATGAAGTACTAGTATACAACGCAAAATGTTTGTATCGAATAGAAAATTGGTTCGGCGCATAAATTACAAAGAATCTGCAGACCAAAATGAGACAACAAATAAATTAGGACTAAGACGCAAAATAAATTTATCGAATCGAAAATTGATTTGGCGCTTAACTTATAGGGATATTATACAACCCAAATAAAATATGAAATGTATGAAGTAAACAACGCCAAATGTTTTTTTATCGATTGGAAATTGATTTGGCGCGAAATTAATGAATACATGAAGTGGATGAAGTATACAACGCAAAATATTAACATCGAATAGAAAATTGGTTCGGCGCATAAATTACAAAGAATCTACAGACGAAATGAAACAATAAATAAATTAGAACTAAGACGCAAAATACATATATCGAATCGAAAATTGATTTGGCGCTTAAATTAGGGATAATATACAATCAAATAAAATATGAAATGAATAAAGTATACAACACAAAATGTTTTTTATCGAATTGGAAGTTGATTTGGCGCGTAACTAATGGATAATTTACAACCCAAATAAAACATCAAATGGCTGAAGTATACAACGCAAACTGTTTTTATCGAAATGAAAATTCAGTTAGCGCGGAATTTATGGAGAATCTACAACCCAAACAAAACAACAGATTAATCAAGTATTCAACACAAAACGTTTAAATCGAATAAAAAATTGGTAAAAAAGCGGTTCCTGAATCGATATATCGTTAGGTGAGCTATCGTGATCGATCGACTAGTCTTTGCTCAAGTCTTATTTATATAAACATATATTTTTTTGTATTTTATTTTCAAAAATCAATATCTCCTGTATGCTGTCACCTTTGAATGTCGTGTTAAATTTTCCTGGGGTTGATTTTGTGTAAGCTAACTATACACACATTATTTTTTCAGGCCTCAGGTACCCTTTAACTTTAAATGGCTGAAAATGAGTTATAAAGCTAAAAACACCACCATGAGATTCGCACCCGAAACCTTCATAGGCATATTATACTCATGCAGTATCCACTGTCAAGTTCAATTTGCCCTTGAACTCATCCCTTTGTGACTGATATCAACTGGAATTTTGAATGAATGATATCATAGATTGATTCTGCATAATTATAAACAATTTGGTTGAACAATGAATTCTAAATACAGATTTTATCCTCTAAGCCTTGACAATGAACTAAAAATGACAGATACGCTGTATTTGAATTTGACCTTTGTGACCCAGGGGTAAGATTGAACTTTTACCTGACCTTCAGTTTGTGAACACACTTAAACTGGAAACATAACATCATCAAGGCATTCGACACCACATAACCGTCAAAGACATATCATATCTAAACAAGGTACTATCCATAATATCAAGTTCAATTTTCACCTTGAATTGACCCCTTCTGACCAATACATGAAGGAATGATCTCAGAGATTAGTTCTACACACTCGAAGCCCCTTCATTTAAACATTAGACATCTATAACAGTTTAAAAATCTAACGTATGCACAGTCACGTACACATGTAACAAATTTGACCTTTATTTGACCTTTATGACCTAAACGTGACCTAAAATTGCAAAAAGTGCGTCACTCGAAAGCCCTATATATATATATGCTTCATACACTAGTATGTGACATGTAGTTCAAAAGTTGGGTTTCAATAATTGTTCTCACTCAGCATCAATTCTTCCATATTCATGAAGTACTTTTGTCTCTATACTGACTTACAAACAGAGAGGACGGTTCGTGGAAAAGATGAAATGCGCAAACATGCTGAGATATTTCACCACGAACCGTCCGCTCCATAGAGTTATATACGTAACTCTATGGTCCGCTCTCATTTGCGCCCCATCAGAACGTGTACAAATCCAAAGGAATTGCTAGCTGAATTAAGGAACCTTTCTGATTAACTGTTAGTTTTAAAGTTTTTTTGAATACCATTACTGGGTATATTTATACCGTTTTTTTTTTTTTTTTTTTTTTTTTTTTTTTTTACTAAATGAATGTAACCAATATGAATTTATTTGCATTAAATATACGATTTTTAATCATCCAGAAATTTTTTTATCTGGCTTTAATTGGCCTAATACTTTAATATTACAGAGAAGGCATTTCGTGTATGTAATAAGAGATAAATTGCACAGCCGCATTTTGCTGATTAAACTGATCTCCCTTGATTTTCAACAAAATGAATGTCAAAACCAAAATAATTTCGGGACATATGGACCCTTTTTATTAGCCCTATTATTTAAGTATTTATCTATGTTTTGTTTGTTATTATTACTCCTACTATTATTATTATTATCATTTATTATTATTATTTTATTATTTATCTATCTTTATTTTTGCTAACTCTACTCCTTGTTTACCTTTAGGCCTATAGCGCTCAAGAATATTCTGTACCCATATTACTACTACTATTATTGATATTAACATTTACTATTATTATTTCATTTTTTTATTAGTATTATTTTTTTTTATATTTGCTTACTACTCCCTACTCCTTGTTTACCTATAGCGCTCGAGAATTCTATTCTGTGCCCATATGCACGCACGTTTAAAGATGTGTTTTTTAGGGGGATATTTCAGAAAGGGCATGTCTGATGGAAATAGTTTGCTCTGGAATTACTCAATCATTCTTAACAGGCATTTGGCTCTTCTCCATCTTGCTAAAGAATCGCAAATATATGTGTTTTCAAATATTCAAAACTACGCAAAAAAGTACCCCCCCCCCTTCAATGTTATATTAATATGAAAATTTCTTAGATGTTTGACTATTTCTTTTGATTAAAAATTCCGACCTTATTTCCTCACCCATTTTTCTCATTATGACAAAGGCCTTTTCTAATTATTTAATTTCTCCGTGTGAGAACCTTTTCTTGAGACCATCTTCCTTCACTCATACCTTTGTTAATGGGAATTTGCTTTGCTTAACAACATCACAGTTTTCAGTCATTCTCAATTCATGCTTGTTATTAGGGCCCGCATATTATGATCAAACAAATCCACTTTTCTTCATATTATCATAATTTTTTTTTTGGTTTTGTTTCAGCAATCTATGAAATTCCTTTCGATATTTTTCAAAATGATTATTTTATATTTTTTAAAAGTGAAAACCAATATTTCTGACATGACAACAAAGGCACATAAGCTCGGCAGAATACCTCACTAGACTTACATCGTTGCACTGAGCAAATAAAATTTCATTTCATTTGTGTAAAGTATTTAAATTCATAATTTATTTTCCAATTCAAAATATTAATGATACAAAGGAAACACAAAGATCTAAGTGTTATTTCAAACCTCCAGTCCACAATCATAAGAAGTTAAGCGATAGGAACACTGTTACCTTAATGTTTGTAGGAGACATTATTTTAGGAAGGCAGTGGAATAAATTTGAATTATTTATTGTTGAAATGAATGAACACATGAAAACGGGTTTTGTTTTCATGTGTCCAGTTATTATGTACTGGAGGGTATTGATTTGATGTAATTTGTTGTGCAAAGTATTTTGTTTCTTTCTAGTCAACTTTCATCATTCTTTTGTCTTTTCGACCGCTTAGAGGCAATTTTGCAATTTGCGGTATATAAATTGATTATTATTATTATTATTACAGTCAATCTATTTTGATAAAACAAGCTAATCACATCTTAGAACATAACAGAAATTCCAACAGATCCTTCACCCTGTGCTAATGTACGGAGCGCGCGTGTATAGACTATGCGCGCATTCAAGAATGGACGCTTCGTGGTGCAGATAAATCTCATTTACTGATGAGAGGACGTTTTGTAGTGTTGTCATTATTACGAAACCACGCATTTTCAGATTCTGAAACTTGCACAGATGCAAGATAACCATGAGTACATATGAAAAATGCAAAAAACTCAAAAATGAAAAAATTACAAATTTGGCTAAAGAGGACGGTTCGTGGTGAAGGCGACGATATGTCTACCAGGCGCCATTTTGGATTTATACAAATTATGAAAATTGCTCAAGGTTGCCCTTTGGGCAACAAAGCTGAATTGTTCTAGGACCACATAAGATCACAAATCATCAATAAAACTTCAGTGTACGCAACTTTTCTAGGTTCGCTATTGACTACATAAGAGTGTCAAATGGACTAGTATATCAGCAAGAAGGTTCAAACAGATGGAGCCTCAACAGACAGATTCCCTTTGAAGCGAGCATCGATGCCGCGACAACAAACATGACAAATATGCGCCCTCTGAAAACATTCTTCCAATCGAGGAAACAATCAAATTCCGATTTATTGCATAACCATGGATACAGACAATGGTGTGGCCACTACTTTGGTTAGCTATATTTCTTAGAGCCATCTTTCACGATAGTAATATATGGAATTTAATAATCGGAATTAAGCGGAAAGGTGTTAAAATTAGCCTTAAAGAGGCATACATCTATGACACTTTTAAGGTTATATCTCAAAAAATTGTTTATCCTGAGGCAGGGGAATTTCAGAATGAAATCGAAATTATTTACATTAAAACTGCACATTCACTTTCTGTGTTAGTCGATTTATGAATTTAACTGCGCATCGTAAACATTCAAATGTCAAAACATCTCTGAATCTTTCCCGTTTACTTTGGCGGCATCAGACATCGACATCAAAGAATCAAGACAGTTGATTAATTCAGTTATAATCTGCCAGGTGTTTGCATTAATTATCGTCAGATGAGACTCCATCTGTTTGAACCTCCTTGATATTAGTTTTTAATTCAGAATACATCTGTCATTGTGCATTGCAGCTGAAATTCCAGAACACCGTTTTAATCCAGAGTCATAAATCATTAATGATACTGGACAACTAAAGGTTGGCAGAAATGACAACTGCAGCACACAATTTCAATTGTTTTGTTCTGAATTAATTACTGACACAAACAGATTTTGTGGGTTTGTTTTTTGAAAAAAAAGTACAATGGAGGATATTCTGTTGTAATGATAAATAGTTTTCGTAGACCCAAATGTAACTTCGAAAAAGTGCACATGAATGATTTATTTGTTATTTATTTGAACATATTTAATCAGGATGACAAGATCATTTAAAACTGTTTTACATCATGGTCCTGAGATTAAAAAACATGAATATAAAAGAAAATTACAAAAAAGAGATATTAACAATATAATGAAAGCAACGATGAAAATAATTAAGTTATATATAATGTGTGGAAAAATATCACAATGACATTTCCAAAATATTCTTGCATAAAACTCAGAACGTAAAAGATGTGGCATAAGATAATAAATTTAAAACAAATGGCGTCAATTGATTTAAGAATTAACATGTATTGGTATTATCATAATGAAATGACGAAACTAAACAAAACATAACTGAAATAAGACCCAAGCAATAAGCTGAATAGGTATAAAATGAGGTAATAACAATTTGCTTAAGAAAATACATTACTACACAATGAAAAATTTACTAACTTAGCATGGAAATAATTAAATTGAAATAACATATGAAAACAACAACAACGACTATGAACCAATTGGGTATATGAAATACTAGAGATAATAGCAACTAAAAAGTAGAATATGTTAATAGATATGGGTGTAATGTGGAACGTGACGACTTTTATGGAGACTTAAAAGTATGTTTGCTTATATAAACGTCTGAACGACTGAAGAGATATAAGATTTTGGAGAGATGTTGGCAGAGAATTCCATAATTTGATAGTAGCATATTTATAGGAATGCTTGAAACTTTCAATGTTAGGTTTAGGTGAAACAGCATTTAATGAATTACCATTTCTTGTGTTGAGTCCGTGCCTATCAAAGTAAATTTCAATTTCATTGCTTATCCTTGAATGAGCAAGACCATAAACTCATTGATATGCCAAAATACTTAAAAAATAATTGCGTCTCATTTCAAACGGTTGCCAATTTAATTCTCTAAACAAATCTGTGCTGCTTACGGAATAGTCAAACTGCAGCACGTCTTTGTAATTTCGCAATGAGATTCCTGTTTTTATCAGAACAGTTGCCCCAAACTGAACAAGTATAGTCTGTACAGGGCTGTATTGTTGTCTTGTACAGAGTATTCATGAGTTGCTTATTCAGTATTGAGCTGAGCCGCCTACCGCCTAAGTGCATGCACTTTAAAGGATAATGACCTACAAAGTTGCTTGACATGGTTGTCCCATGAGAGATTACAATCGACTTCGACACCAAGATATTTTACACTGTTTACTTGTTGGCAATTCTTTTCCATTGAGAGTAATTTTAAGCTTTCCACTACATTTGGATTTAAGCGTAGAAATAAGCATGATATTTGTATAAGAAACTTTAATTTGAAGACGGTTATCACTGTACCAGTTATTGCTGCTATTGACATGATTGATAAATTGTTGTAGGTTTTCTTCTATAACTCCTAATGTTGATTCGGTGGTATTATATTATGACATCATCGGCAAATATATTACATATCCCATTTGAAACACTTTGAACAATGTCATTTATGAATATTGAAAATAAATATGGGCCTAAAACCCCTCCTTGAGGAATTCCAATATGAAGATCAACTGGTTGAGATTGCTTACCATGACAATTTACAGACTGTCTTCTGTTGGTTAGATAACTTTCATACCGCTTGAGTTCGTTACCAAGTATACCATAGTGTCTTAATGAAAACAATAATAAATCATGACTAATAGTATCAAAACATTTAGATATGTCAAGGAAACATGCCCCAACCATTTCATGATTATTTAAAGCATCATACCAATCATCTACCACGCGATGGAGGTAAGTTACAGTAGAGTGGTATTTCAAGAAGGCAGATTGATCCACTGTAATTAGTTCTTTAGAGATAAGATACTGATGTAAATTTGATTGAATTATTTTTTCTATAATCTTTGCTATATGACATACGACCGATATTGGTCTATAATTTGAGCACAACTCTTTGGAACCTTTACCCTTAACACGATAAAAACTACTTCCGAAAAATCAACTGAAGGCAATTTCAATAGCCCTGTCTATTACCTTTAGCAATGTGCGAACATTACAATGGCATATTACGTAATCCGAACCTGATTTCTATGGGCAGTACAATAGGCCTTTGAAATTGCCCTTGAGTATATTTTTCGAAAGTAGTTTTTATCGTGTTCATTATAAATGGGAGTAACTCTGGAGTATTTCAAATCACTAAAAACAATCCCGTTTAGTAGGGAATAATTAAAGACAGAGGTCAATGACGTTTGAATAAGTAGTGTGGCAATCTTAAGTAATTTAGAATCAAAATTTAGGATATCAAGATTGGAGTCGCAATTTAAACGAGACAGAAGTTTAAAGTAGATATTCAAAGCAAATCACAAATATGCTCAATAATGTATCTCTAGAAACTAGAAAGCTTGCAGATGGTAATCGTATAAGTTTTACGTTAACTGCGTGTTTGATGATTAAAAAATGGCACAAATAAAAACGCTTCTCAGCATCTGGGATATCCGAGCGATTCGCCAGAAATATACCCATGTTTTCATGACGTCACATCAGGTACCAATCCTGCCTAAGCAGACGACGTCCTATATCAAGTGAACGTAACTGCAATGCAATTATTTTTAAATTATAAAGAGTTTGGTGTGTTTCACCATGACCGTATTTCACATCATTCTAAAAGGGAAGTGAAACCGTTTCTAGTAACTAAAATCTTTTGTTTGTAAAAAGTCATGATAAGGGTCAATGATCAATCAAAGAAATCACACTTTCGAATTGTAAAGCCCGCTGAATTATAGCATGGATGGTATTCGTTCCCTCTTGAAACGCCGACATGCCGCGGTGCATGCAGCTGAAAATACAATGGCATCTTATTTTGTTTACAAGCGATTGATTCCTTTATTTTTTTAACGCTGCATTTTTCATCAAAATAATACCATGCAGGAAATTTAGAGTGAGGCAACAAATAAACATTTATACTGACGCTAGCGAAGTAAGAGAAATAAGTGAAGATGAGATGACAAAACAGGCACTGAAAATGTGTAAGATGTTATGGGGCATCGTCTGCTTAGGAAGGATTGCTCCCCGGTATGACGTCACATATCTCAGCAGCGTTCAAAGAGCTCTATAGGTGCTATAGCGGGGCTGTGTTATATCATTTTATAATTGATAATAATCATTACTTCAAATGTTTCCAAGCGTTGAATTTTGATGAACCTTGTTCAATCTAAGCTTCACCTATGCAATAATAAAAATTAAATCAATATTCAAAATCAATGAAATTCTACTTTAAAAACTGCACTCTCAGGTATAGTTTCAATTACAAATCTATGGATACACTCAGGATTTCTCCAAACGAAAGGTTTATTTTCAAATAAACTGGCGATGATGCGACCTACACTTGAAATATGGTCATTCTATGTCTCGGGGGATAAATCATGGTGGACAGAGTGACTAATTATAAATTGCCAGTTGCCATATTTACATTCCTCCAAAGTCTCTTAGGATTATTCCTAAATTGAAAAGTGATCGCATCAAAATAATTCTTTTTAAAATCATGGATAGAATTGGTAACCAAATTCCTTGCCTTGTTATAATGATATAACAAGGTTCAAGCGAACATATTTAGTGCCAAAAATACCAGATTTGCGATGACAAATTTCTTGACTGGGCGCGTGTGCCCGCTACTTTGGTTGGCTACATTTCCTACAGCCATCTTTCACGATGGTAATATATGAAATTTAATAATCGGAATTAAGCGGAGAGGTGTTAAAATTGCCCTTAAAAGAGGCATCCATTTGTGACACTTTCAAGGCTATATCTCAAAAAATTGTTCACCCTGAGGCAGGGGAATTTCAGATTAAAATCGAAATTATTTACATTAAAACTGCACATTCACATTCTGTGTTTGTCGATTTATGAATTTAACTGCGCATCGTAAACATTCAAATGTCAAAACATCGCTAAATCTTTCCCGTTTATTTTGGCGGCATCAGACATCGCTTCAAAGACTCAAGGCAAATTTATTAATTCAATTGTACATCCTTCATAATCTGGCAGGTGTTTGCATTAATTAGTTGAGTCTCCATCTGTTTGAACCTCCTTGCTTAAAAGTTGTAACTTTTATCAGAATGAGGTATTGTAAAGTTGAAGGATATGACATTTATTTGTGACCAGACACAACCTCCCTCCCCCCCCCCCCCCCCAGAAAGTCGCACTAAGTGTTTTCAGTAAGAGTTCAATGAAGGTGTTTTGGTCAGTATGGTCAATTTTCAGTTTTGGGTATTTCCTGAAAAAGCATATGGTCAGTGTATTGTCAATGTTGGGTTGGGGTAAAGCAAGGGCATGTTTTTTTTTGTTGTTGTTGTTGAAAGGGTATCTGCGATCAAAATGAAAAGCAATGTTTTGCATTTTTCTGGACTGAAATTTCTTTTAAGAAGAAAGCGGACAGAAAGGTGATATTTTTCATAAAAGTAAAGTAAGTGACACTTTCCATTGTCCTCATATAGAATTACAAGGTAGAAAGAGCACATAAGGCAGAAAAAATATCAAGATTATGGCAATTTCCCCCTCAGGAGGGGCACCTTTTCCATCACAGGAAGGACACTTTTTCATCTTTTAAGGGATATTTATTGATATTGGAAATTTGGCCCCTGCCGCCACTGGAAATTGGTGTTGACCCCTTTTTCAAAATGAATTTCTGATTGAATGTATGCCATCACACGAGGGAATTTCACGTATCGTATCTTATAAAAGTTTTCACGGTTTTACCCAAATCCGGGACAACTGAGTTTTTACATGTCATTTTCAAAATGCTGCTGCTAGGTAAAGCATGTACGGATGCATGCCATCAAGGTATCATTTAAAAGCATAATACTTCTAGTTTATAGAAAATAGATAATTATTGTCATCGAACACATAGTGTCGTCACATTAACCATTTGTTTTAGGGTTTCATATTTTTCTGGGACGCGCTGTATAACTCAATAGGATTGTAAGTTCTTAACCCTCTGAAGAAAGAGTAGATAGCCCAGTTCCACAGAATGTTCACTTATGAGAAAAAAAAGGTGTTTAAAGTTTGTAGTCTATTGAAGCATTCTGACTCGCTAGGCGTTGTGCAAAGGAGACAAATGGAACTCAATATAAGTTTCTATGAAAGGATTATCAGATTGCCCTAAAACATGGCATACTAATTAAGCACATCCTAATTCTAGTTTATGAAAAATAGATAATTGTTGTCATAGAGCACATAGTGTGGTCACAATAATCCTTTGTTTTAGGGTTTGGTGGGTTTTTTTTCGCACTGTATATCATTTAAAAGCTGAGAATCTCCTCTTTCAAAATCAGACCTTAACGAAAAATTCATATCTGGCGACTTTTGGGGGTTTTGTGGTGCCTGGTCACATTTGGTATAACTTCTGTAAAATTTCCTTAATTAATATCCTAAAAATAATGCTCTGAATATTTGAGTTGATTTCCGCCTTTTAAAAAATCAGGGCCCCCAAAACCAGAGCACATTGTCATTGTGCATTGCAGCTGAAATTCCAGAGCTCTTCTATTAACCCAGAGTCACGAATCATTATTGAAAATTCATAGCCAAATCTTGGTAGAAATGACTGGTGCGATGCACAATGGAATTTAATAACTGATACACACAGATTTTGTGGCCTTGAAATCTAATGGAATTTCAAAGACTTTCTTGCAAATGAATTTTATATCGGTCAACTTTACAATGCGAAAACCTCATTCTGGTAGGATCTGGTTATAACTTTTGAGTTATTAATAATCAACAGTGTAAACGTTTAAATGTTATCAGTGTTGTTGTCAAGGCCCAAACCCTCAAGGCCAAGGCCTCAAATTCACTCGTCAAACATAATATGAGTAACAGAATGGAGCACAAAATACTGGACTGTGCACTTTGCGTTTGAGAATCATTGTATTTTTGCAGAGTTTTTGCTTAATAAATCTTCGTACAATTTCTGAAACTGTATATATGCCTTCCTGAATATTATCATTTCATTAAAACTAAGAAACAACGCATACTTATTTACTTACAATGGTTGCGTAGGCGTATTGTTATAAAGATAATGTTGTGCCATCTAACTACATTCAAGATTTGAATACATTGCATCTCCGATATCATCACTAACTCAGTATATCTTTGTAACTGTCACAAGGCGGGGGATCGAGCCGAACCTTGTGGCTGGGATCTTTTGCTATTTTTGGTACTGCCTGTTATATAATTGAAGAATCTTCTGGGAGGAAGTTATTTTTCATTTTTCTTTATGTATTTACGAACATAGAAATTTCTAGAAGAGAAATCATTATTCAGATGTGAAAAGTCAGTGTAACAGTGAAAGAATCATCAATTACATAGTAAATAATGCACATCCAATGGAGGAAGAAGATTCTAGATCATTACATATATGTGTGGTGTAGGATAGTAACAATGTAATTACATGTTGTAACATGTTGGCTATCCTGACCTTTGCACGAACTTCTTAGTATGAGTGTAACATTGCAGTGAGTCTATAAATAGATCATGGGAATCCCCTTCTTTTGTTACAACTAAAACTATGTGGAACTTACAAGAGAGTTCCAAACCTTCATGAATGTTGTAGAAGTTATTCGACATCGTGTTCGACATCGTTGACATTGTGGTCGACATCATTGTTGACATCGTGATTGACGTCATTATCGACATCGTCTTCCACATCGTTATCGACATCATCGACATCGTTATCGACATCGATTACTTCCTGAATTACCTTGGAAATTCTTCGGCTGGATCTTCTGGAATCTTCTTTTACCAGTTGGGCAATATACCATTTGGATTTTATATTTTGGATTATTATTGTGGATTAGCAGCCATCTTACCCTACACATTCTGAACTCATACCTTGCATTCATATTCTGTGGATTAGGATTTTCCCAGCCGAAGAACTGTAAGTTCTTGCTAGTTTAAGTACATGTACTATATTTTTAGCTAAAATTTGTGATTGTTTTTATATCATGTCATACTGAATGTTTGTATATATTGAAATTAAACCATAAATCATCTATAGTTAATATCTTTCGTTCGATTCTTATCTTTTGATGATTTTGGGTCGTAACACTGCCACTACAGATTTTGGTGATCTTGCAAACAGAAGACTAGTTCACACAAATGATTAGGTTTAATAAACCTTTATTAATGTAAACTATTCTAAATCAAGGGTTACAAAAGAATATTTAAACAAAGTACAAATATATGAGACATAACCTAAGTTACAGAGTATTCAATGATCTACTTAGATCCTTTGCTATTTCTTGAGTTCGTGTATTCTTGTTTGCTTGAAGTGTCCTGACGATGACTTGTCTGACGTCAGCCAGTGTTGCTGGATGAACTTGGACCTATGGTTCCGTCCTGTCCCTAGTACCAGTAAAAGCTACGTAAACGTAAACACCATGTCAAATTAGATATAAACATAACCTATTTCTAGTGATTTGCTAAATTTATATTTAATGTCTTAATTCCTAGCGATACATCATTATCTGAATTAAGAATCTACTGACACAGGTTAACCATTTGTACATGAATGCGTACATAACAATACTGTAAAATATGAATGTTGATTAATATTTTCCTATAACAAACTTGATAAAGTTTAACAATTAGAAATTAGTTATGGTTTAGAGTATAGACTTATATCAAAATGTTCTATGTGATGCGACTACACACAAATAAAGTAAATAAGCAAAGTACGAACATTCTAATACGTTTAGAATCAACACATCGCATACATTCTATATGTACCATAATACAATTATAGTTCCAATATATAACTTATGACGACAAGTCAGATTAAACAAAATGATTACTCACAACTTCTCGTTGGTGTTTACAGATTTACAATGATTCCAATACGTGGAATCCCAAGACCCGGACTATCAGGTTGTCCTCTTAATACAACACCATTATTGTATTCACCGAGACCCGTGTAAAAAACTTCCTACTCTATTGTAGTCTTGAAGTTATCTCAGATCGTATCAGCATTTTAACTGGAATTGACTTTACCATCATATTTATACTCATTTTCTCCAATAGACCTAATGGTCAAGATTTTAGGTGACTTAGTATTCTTAGAAATTGTTTTAATGTCTACGTCGCACCCAAGTGTTATTGGCTTGCGCCTGGTGACTCACTTTATAACTTGTCCCTGATTGGTTGAAACTTTTACTTGCTACCAGCCGGAAGGACCAGGTAACAAAACTGTGTTTCTTCTTGGAAATGTTTTGACCAGTGGATGTTCACATTCAACCTTTCCCTTCACCTTATATGGGCATAGGGTTTCCTTGTGAGGGGTAATCCCAAGAATACTAATTCATTATTCACTATGACGTCTGACCAACGTTATACCCTTGGTATAACTACCTGGAAGCTTCCACAGGAAGTTCTCCATCTATTTCCTATGAAATCTGTCATTGGAATGGAATGTCCTCTTTCTTTATATTGAATAAAGAACTACATATATTAAGACTCATCATAAAGCCTAACTTTGCGATGGAATATCCTATCTCTTCAGAGAGAGAAAGAGAGAGACAGACAGAGACAATATTGCTATGTCTTCTCATAACATATATGTAGTCTTGTCTACGACAGTCTACATGATACATACAATATTCAAAGTCACCTTGTGACAGTAACTTTTTTACGTTACATGACAACTCCTCACCTTTAAAGTGATTTGGTAAATTTAATAGTAGAGGCTTGATAAAATCTGAGCTGCCTGGCCTTACATGCTATCAATGTATGTAATATGGTGTAAAAATGAAGCCCAGGCAAAAAAAGCACTTCAAATCATCATGTGATTCAAAAAGTAAACATATGCAAGTGACCGGAAATGCCAGACTCATTTTCCCCCATAGACTCAGTGTTAGAAAAGCGTACGGCCATACGCTCTCGTATTCAGTCAGAGATATCTTAATAATAGCATTATATATCTGAAAACGTTTCTATGCCTGGCTATTTATTTATCCTTCTGAACATCATTATACAAGATAGATATCAAAATTCAACAATTTATTAAATCAAGCCTCCACAAAGTTACCGAATCCCTTTAAGAAGTAAACATCGAGAAAATGGTAATAATTGTTGTTGATATTATCATGAGCAAAGTATTTTAAATGGCACATTCCTTTACCTTATTAACTTAAAGGGGAATGAAAGGCAATAAACTTTAGCCGATAATCATGTAAATCAGTGGCGTAAATCCGTATCGAGGAGTGGGGGGGGGGGGATGGTTGAAATAATTTGCCAACGTGATCTTGTTTGACAAACACAAGGCACGTTTTGTCATTCAAAAAACACCCATAGGCATATACCCCTCCCATATCATTCACATTCAATCTAACACCCATCCACACCCCCATACACACACACACACACACACACCTCTAATCAACGTCTACAAACATCTAATTTTCTTCAAATGATGCGTCATTCTAGGAGAGTGAAGAAGAGTCTTGAACATGATGTATAAAATCAGATGAAATCTCTTTTATTTCAGACTTTGTTGCTTTAAAAATTTCTGTACATTCTCAGGGAAAAATCAAATACAATTATCATAATGACCATGATAATACCACTTTCCAGACAGAAGTTGTGACCGTGGAGAGTGAGAGAGAAACACAGAGAGAAAGAGAGAGAGAGAGGGGGGGGGGGGGGTTGGAGAGGGGGAAGCAGTCTCACCCCAACCTGATGAAAAGTGGTAAAGTTATTTTAGATATATTTTATAACAATGATATGTTTGAAATATAAGGATGAAAATAAAAACAATAATAATTTTATGAATAACATTATCAATAACAATTTAATACACCAAAATAATAGTAATATAACTATGAAAATGAAGATGATGATAATAACAATTACTGTAATAAATAACAATAATCATCCTCCTCCTCCTCATCATCATCTTCATCAGGATAATAGAAGAAGAAGAAGAAGAAGAAGAAGAAGAAGAAGAAGAAGAAAGAAAGAAAAAGAAGAAAGTAAAAGAAGAATAATAATAAACAAAAGTGATAAAACTGTTACCTGTTGATAATAATAATAATAATAATGATAATAATTGCACTTTATTACAGAGATAATAAAAGAAAAATATAAATAATGATGGTTATAATAGTCAATACGATTATGATAATAATGATGATAGTCATAACAAAGTTAATAATATTAATTATTATAATGATAATAATAGTGATAATTAGAATAATAATAATAATAATAATAATAATAATAATAATAATACTAATACTACTACTAATAATAATGATTATAATAATGATGATAATAATGATAATGATGTTTTTTCGCCAATAAAACAGTTATCTAGTAACATATATTTTTCATTTCTTTCGTGAAAAGTGGTTGGGGGGATGATTGTACAGGCCATCCCCCTCCTCGAAAAGTGTGGGGGGATATATCCCCCCACCCCCCCCCCCCCCCCACCCCGCATTTACGCTAGTGATGTAAATAATTGTCAGCCTGTTGAAAATATCTTGAAATTACTCTTATTTGATTATTTAAGAAGGAGAAGAATGTCTCAAAAAGTTGCAGTTTCCTTTTTTATACTTCATCTCATGGGGCTACCAATTTCTTTACAAAGTATAGTCGGCGTGCCCTAAGCCACACCGACTTAAGTATATATTAATAATGCTGCTTACCTGTTTACAGCCTGTCGGAGTCCTACAACTCTGTCTTGGCTGTGTTTTGGCCTTGGTTTTTGGTAAGCGGACTCAATAGCAGCATGTGTTGTAGCATATCTCTCTCGAACCTCCCCCGAGCCCCAGCTCCAACGTCCGGTCGTCGGCGAGTCAGTCCGAGTGCGTCCGAGTACGTCCGAAGTCAGTCAAGTCAGCCCCACCACACTCTCCCCCGTCGCATAAAGCCAACCCCCCAGGAGGGGCATAGCCCCAATAGAAGTTTGCCTTACCCCGGTAAATGCGACAGAGGGGGGAGCAGGACGGGGGATGAAGGACCCAGGGGAGTCGTCTACGCCCCTTTAAAAACCCAGGAATTCCAAAACATTGCAAAAAGTCCCAACAAGAAATATATCTCACCTAAAACTTACGGTGCCATTCTGTTTTTCCTTTCTTTTTTTTTTCTTTTCTCTTAAATCAGATAATATATAAACCTACGGCAAATCACCCAATAAATCACAAAATCAATAAAAATAGCCAACAACCTGAACAACATATGGGTCACGGCCCTCAACAACTGGTCAACATTAACAACGACCAATACAAAACTATAAAGCAACACCAAGAATGCAAAAACTCATGGCTGTCAGCCTTCAAACACAAGTTACTTATAGTTAAATGTACTTATAATTTGGATTATAACGTGTGATTGGAATTATTATTTGGGTCCGTCACTTAGGCCACTTACATCTTTTCTTCAATCTGAAGGGAGTACAGCCGTATGGCATTCGCCGCCGTGGCTGTACAGATCTCCTGCACGGAAACTGCACGAACCCGAGCTACCAGGTCTGTGGTCTCGCCTAAATAGGCGGACGTGCTGGAATACATCTGCGCCGAAGGCGGGGGCATGTATGGAGCATCCGTCTCCAACAACAGACGGTCAAGGGGTACTTCCCGTAGCCCCTGCCGCTGCTGCTCCCCAAACGACTCCACTGTGGCTGTATAGCCAAAGTATGTCCGGGGATATTGGCGCAGCCAGTCCTTCCCCACATCTGGTCCTGTGGTGGTGCAGTGAAGGTGGATACGCTGCGCTCTTCCACAGTATTCCTGCAGGTATTGGCGGCACTTGCTGTGGACAGTCAGCCCCCATGGGATCATTACGATTCCCCTGCAAATGTACCACTAGCACCTTCTGCGAGATATGGGGCAGGGAGAGGATCCTCTGGAGGAGCTCCGTCTGGGCTTGATACTGAGTGGCCGGGACCGAATGGCCCAGCCCGACTTCGCTCACTCCAACAACTGTCTGTTTTTCAGAAATTCGCCCAGGCAATTGATGTCGTCCTCTGAAACATCCCGAGCATGTTTGGGATGGATGCCAACTGCCACTCGCCAATTTTGGCTGGGCGGGACGACAATGGAGTGGAACCGTACGGGGTCACAATAGTTTATGACACCTCCAGCTACCTGCACCTGAATACGAGGCTCCAGGCCGGTAACCACGGTCAAGCACTCCATACCTGTCCGACCTAGGTTCCGCTCCAGCCGGTCAAGGTGAGCATGGGAATCCACCACCCACAAAGGAGCCGGAGCATCCTTGGAGGAGCGCTACCTGGGCCGTGATGAATCGACGCGATTTGCCAATGGCCTGGGAAGGGGAACCTTGGCGGTAGGTTTAAATCCAGGGATGCTGCTGGACCCATCTGCTTCACGGTTGCCTGTGAGGTCTGCTGTGGGCGGATTTTGACCGTGCTAGCAGCGGGTTGAGTTCGCTGGGGGGCTGGAGCCATGACAAGTGTGGCTTGGTTTTCGGTTGACTGGGAGGCCGGAGCCACGTCGGGCGTGGCTTGGCCTTCCTCCTTCACCACCTCTCCCCTCCTCGAGGAAAGTGGAGCAGCAGATGGAGGAGGAGCCATCTCCTGATTCCCCCTAGCTTCCAAAGGTGGAGTTGCTGATCCGGACAGAGTCTCTGGAGCCGCTGGCTCAGACACATCCATGGGCTCCTCCGATGGAGCCTCCTCTTGAGCAACTTCTGGCTGAGCTTCAGCTTCACTAGGACCTCCCAAAGGGGGTCCTGTGGACGCCCCACCCTCCGGAGGCGGGGCAGCCAGAGTTGCTGGGGCGGCCGTGTGCGAACACTAAGGCTGCCCTCTGTGCAGCAGTCAGCCTGTTGAACAGGAATGCCAGAACCCGGGGATGTAAAAGGCATGCAGGGGAATTGAGTGGCTGGATGGTAAACCGGGGCTTTTCCGGCCAGCCCCTGTACCTGCATAAGGCCCTCATGTCTGCCTCCTGGTCATCTGTGACCGATCCACGTTTGGCTCTCCAAGTGCCATTGACTAAGCGGACCAGCCCCTCGATGGTTCCTCCCCTTTTTGTTGCAAGGGCTTGTGCCATAAAGTGTAGCCCCTCGACCCGCCTGCTGGCCAGTTCTTCTGCCCGGCCTGGGACAAGTCGATAGCAGGTTGGGAAGTGTATATACACACGTCTCCTCAACCGGCTGGTGCGCTTGGAACATCCGTCCACGGGGCACGGTTGATCCCGAGACCGTGTTGCCTGGGAGGGACGCCCAGAGGAAGCAGATGAGGTGGCAGCTGCGGGAGCAGCCCGTTTGTTCTGAACCTCCGAATGGAGGTCGGAACCCCTGTGATGGCCCTGTGAAGGGCCTTTTGGGGCACCTACGCCCCAACCCCTTTTGGGAGGATTCTTACAGCTTTGACCCTCCCTTGCCCCCGGCGGGGTCCGCAAGCCGGATCCTCTCTAGGGGTAGCCTGCCCCATGACAGCTGCGGATTTTGAAGCCGCCTTGGCGGGGCACGTTAACTGCACTCCCAGATCGGAAGGGTGATTGGAGGGCCCTCCCAAACTGGAAGGGCGTGTCCCACTGGGAGCCGGGGGTCCCGGGGGCCCTCCAGCCATAGAGGGGCCCGGTCCACCAAATTCGGGAAAACCTGGGGGTACCGTGGGTTGAGAGGCCCGAGGGCCCAAAAAACCCTACCCCTGTGATGGGACCAGTCCCGGCAAAACCCAGGGAAACTCGATTGGGTTCCCCAGCGATGCTCCCCATGCAGCCGATAAACTGCTGGGAAGGCCCCCTGCCGATGCGGCATAGGGCGGGCTCGCTAGTACGCCTGTTGGACGCAGCGTATCCAACTCCCGGACTGTAACTGGTAGATTGGTCGCGGTCCAACTGGCGCCAAGCACTAGCAGGCTTATTTGGCGAAGGGGCCAGATGTGATAGCCCCTGCCCCTCTCCAAAGTCAGCCGAGTTTGGCTCAGGAGGAACTCCTTAAAACCTTCTACATTGCCGGCCCCCAAGAAATACTCGTAGGCCTGGCTGGGGTCTGCGAACCCCTCGCTATGTAATGAGTGAGGAGGAGTGCCGGCAGACCTGGACAGGGTTCGACCACGAATGAAGTCATCCGTTGGTCGATTACCCCAGTGATTCTCTTCACTGTGTTAGGAGGGATCACTACTCGACACTGGAGTGTGACCCTGGCCACTCTAGTTTGTTCTGGGGTAATCCCGAATTCCATTGGGATGGCCTGATTCTCCATAACAAGCTCCATGTCAATGATGTGAACATCAATTCGATGGCGTCGGAGAAAATCTAGCCCAAGAAGCATGTCATCTTCAATTGGGGCGACATGGACATCCTCGTCGAAATGCTGTTGGCCAAGCTGAATTTTGACTGGGCCGACCACCAACCCCTTCATAGTGAGGTCGCGGCCTGCATTCCTAAGGGTTACTTCACGGATTACGAGTGGTCGTGGGTCCAATTATTTCTCAAGAACCTTATGAGTCAGACTGAAGTTGGCAAACAAGAAACTGCTCACATTGGCCTGACCCTTCACTCCCAGTAAACCCATCAGTAGATACTGGCCCGATAGCATTGCTGGGCACACCCATGTCGTCGGGTTGGGAACCAGGGTGGTTGGCCTCATTTGGCTCAACCTGTAGTCCTAATTCTCCTGGACCTGCAGCAGACTCTGATGCACTAAGTGTAGCTGAGTCCAGCTGATCCACAAATTTAACTAATGTCTTCACCTGATCCTCTGTTATGGATTGGTTGCCCTCCCGAGAGTCTCTTGCTCCTCCTGTGATGGGTAGGTGCCCGTGGGAGGTGCATTGTCTACTGGAAGAATCCGGCCGGCTTTAGGACGGGCCAGGGGTCGGCCTCCTCCCCTGACCCGTTCTCGTTTGACTCCTCCCCATCCTCCACCACAGCTGCGACTCGATGTGTGGCTGTGACTCTAGACTCCTCTTTGCGCGGTGATGGACAGGCCTTCTTGAAATGGCCTTGTCCCCCACAGTTGAAACACGCATTAGATGGAGATGCACGTGGTACAGGAGAAGTGGGACGTGATGAGGCACGTTGAGATACAGAGGAGCGGGGAGAAATACGTGCTGGTCCCGGAGAGGAAGCACGGGTGGGGGCACACTGCAGTGCCGGTGAAGGAGGCCGGGCCTGCTGGCACAGCTGCTTCACCATGGCCGTCAGCTGTTCCACTTGCTGGGCCAGTGGAGAGATTTGTGACAGAATGTCTCTCCTCAAATCTGCCTGGGACTGGTTGAGTTTGGCATTGAGAGTTGCCAGGCGTTGGTCCATTTGGGAGAGCCTAGCTGTCATCCTTTTCAGTCAGGGGAGCTCCCCGGTCAGATGGACAGATGTCCACCCTCTGGACCCTATCGGCCGCATCCTCCTCGGGGGCCACAAATCGCACTTCCTTGTGGTGCTTTCCAAATGCACGTGCAGTCTGCTGCAACCATTGTGCATGGAGGGTGGCCTCCTTGATAGTCGAAAATCGGTGATTTAACACCTGTTGACCTATCTCCCGATCGGAGCAGCCCTGACAAAACCGAGTAATGATTTGGCGCTCTACTTGGTCGACAGGAATACCCCGAAATGCCTGAGAGGCTAACTGGGTAAGACGGTCAGCCCATTCCAGTATTGATTCCGAATTGTCCTGGCGCGCACCGGCAAACTCGACATGGGCAAACTCAGGTTGTAGTTGCCTGTCAAACCTTTCCTCCATCTGGCGGGCCAGGTCGTAAAACTGGGGAGCTGGGTCCCGTTGAACCAGTGTGGTATAATAGTCCGCCGCTCTGTCTTGGAGACACCAATAGAGCTGCGCTGTATATTCCTCTGCTGTCCATCTACTTTGGGTAGCAAATTTTTGGAATTTGCCAAAGAATGTACGCCAGCTACTTATCCCATAAGTGATAGACTTTGGGACTGATACGTTCCGTGTCGGCCGGAGCAGGGGTGCATTGCCCTGTTGTCTCTGCCTCTTTCATCGGACAGGTATCCTGGGGCGTGACGTCCCACAGGATACGCCGCATGCCGTGTTTCCTGGGAATTGGCAAACAGTGCCGGCTGAGAGTGAAAAGAATCCCTCACATCGCTATAGCGCTGGTGTTGGACTCCAGAATGGTTCCCGTCAGGCCTAGCTCTTGCCCTCGGGTGTTGTGACTCAGATTGGCCAGACTTAAAAAACTGGGTGGGGGCTTCCTCTCTATCTGCCTGGAACCCAGGCGGTGAGGAAGGTGAAGATGGGTCACGTCTATTCCCTGACTGAGGGGTCAGGGTTGGTGGCCCCTCTCCCCCGGCGTGTAGAGCAGGCGGGGCGGGGGCGGATAGCGGTCATAGCGATAACCGGGGGAGCTGAAACAGTGCCGTTGGCCGCAGGCATGGGGCCCAAAGACATACCACCCGAAGAGGTGGACGGTGTTTTCCCCCAATGAAAGACCCCCAGACCTGGCGGCGCGAGAGAAAAGTCTAAATAGGGGAGGACGTATTGAGGCCGATTGATGCCAGCCACGTCCGCCCAATCCTGAAAAGAGCTGGCAAAAAACTCCCCGACACGTACCCGTATCCTCAGGAGTCACTGAGCATGATCCGGGTCAATCCCCGGAATGCCGGCCAACTCCTCAGCAGAGCACGAATTAATATGGACTCTGTCTATCGGTGTACTATGAATAAGCACACTTCACTTAAAGTCAATCTACTAGTCTCAAAACAAAAATACCCTGAAATAGAAGCAATGCAAGAATGCACAAAGCAATTGTTGCCAAGTTTAGCCTGCAGAAGTTAAGCAATTAGGGGGAAAATAAACGAGTACCCATGGAGTACTCAAGATTCAAACCTAAAATCAGAATAAGGCGAAAAAGATCCTAATGAAACCTCTATGCTAATAAAAACCACAGAATTAATATATCTATACAAGTTATATTGAAAACATGCCCTCACCTTGCGGAAGGACACGTGCGAATACCTGTCATTTACACAATAACTAGCACAAAGTGAATCACCAGAATGCACACAAACAATACACTACATTGCTATGTGTACATAAAGTGGCCTCAAACCAAACACAAATAAATCTATAGAAAAAAAAAATGGAATGGGTAACTTACCCCAGCCACTTGTTATCAAGGACAGCGTCTGGAGACCGTGCAGCTGTCCACCGCCCAGTCGCGCACTTGGCCAGAACCGAATACCAGCACGCGCAAGGCGGAAGGAGAACCGACGCGCGAACAAAGTTACTATTAACCTACACCCACCTACACTATTTTCTAAAAGAGTAGGTTAATATATCAACCAAATGTAGCCCCACCCAAAAATAAACGAAGTTAGAAATATAGGTTTTCCCGGCCGAATTCGTCAAAACAGCATTCAATTTCATGATCAAGCATTCAAATTCACGCAGTTTTTAGTCCATCCCTTTTCCAGTGTTTCAATTTAACACTTTTGCGTTCAATTTATTTTTTAAACACTGAAATTAGTAAAACTATCGTTCAAATTAACTGCAATTTGATTCAATTTGGTAATGAATAACCGTCATTCAATTTCGCCAAGTTTGAGTGGAAGAAGAAATTCCTTGCTGAATCGCGGTTTCATTTTCGTCTTCAGGCAATCACTTTCGCACTTACGCCATTCAATTAAAACAACGTAAGTGGTTTCTATCTCTTTTTCATTTTCATTTTTATTCTCTTTTTTTTAATTTCTTTTCTGTCATTATACATTTGACATTCACATTTCTTTTCTTTTTTTTTCAATTTATATGACATTATTCTTTAATCTTCTGTGGTCTACTTCTTTATCTTTGCATACAATGAGTATAAACTGCCTGTCATACATCATGTACATGGTCATGGGTTATATATATATTTTGTTGTGGTCTTCAGGGTCTTTATTTGCATATCTGTGAGGGGGTTTCTTTTCATATTTTTTTTTCTTTTCATCTTTTTTCATCTTTTTAAAGTCATATACTCGTTTTCTTCAAGTTGTTTGACTCTCAACAGTATGTTTCATCCATCAATTTCCTGACCATTCAGACACCTGGGCATGTATGTCTGTGAATGGTTGAACCACTGGTACACTTGGCAGGGGTAATGGCGTCGACACACCGCTCTGCAACTTCTCCTAGAATGTTGCACCGCCACTGTTGCATGTTGACTCCAGCTCGCTCAGCTGCCATCCTGTCTCCGACCCGACCTTGCCACTCAGGTTGCGCCAGGCATTTCTTCACTTCGCTCTTAAATGAAGAGTGTGCCATCTCAGTCATATTTAAGAATGGCGAGTAGGGAGGAAGGAGCTTCGTTTCCATGAGAGCGTTGGCATCCGCTGGTAGCTCAGCTCTCACGTGCGGCCTAGCGTTGTCATAAATCAAGATGACTGGCTCATCATCTGGAAACATTTCGTTGCATTCTGCGGCTGTAGCAGCGAGGAAATGCTCGAACCTTTCCCTGGTGACAGTCTCGAAAGAGATTTCATGATGAACGAGACCAGCGGCTGCAGAAACTGCAAACGTCACATTACAGTTACGACCTCTTTGCCCGTGTACAACCCTCCTTGCCGGAACGCCTCGTAGTGCCCTTCCTTGAGTACGACGTGTCCAAATGTTGTAGCCACATTCGTCAATGAAGACACAATTGGCGACGATGCCGTGCTCCAGGAACCACTCGGCATAGTCTCTTCGTTGTTGGATCACTCGTGGTGAGTTTCTAGCGTCAGGTACATCCTCTGCGAGCTTTAGCGTGAAGAGCATGCCATCGAGAGTTCTAGCAATCGTCGACAAGGACACGCCTGGCTTTTGAGGAAGACCTTCCCGAAGCTTGTCCTTCATCTGGGTGAGTGTAAGCAAAGGGTTGTCTCAAGGGCATCCCGAAGAAAGTTCTTCATCTCTTCGTCCATTTTGGAGTTATGTGCCCCTCCTCTTGGAAGCTTGTTAGCTCTGCCAGTTTCTAGATAAGTTCGTACAATAGATCGAGCAGTAGACCTTTTTATCCCGAGATTATCTGCTAGTTCAAGATAATCTTGGTTGTTTCCTTCGAATGCTTCAACCAAGCGACGTCTGTCGACATCAGAGATACGATTGTATCGTACACGAGCTGCCATGATACCTGGTTCTAAGAACTATACCAAACTGAAGAACCTTCTCTGACAACGATTATCGGTGTAATGAGAGCTATCTGCTAAATGCTATCATAATGTTCTTTCTACATTCATGATTTTCACCAAAAACATATACACTGACTCATTATCATAAGATGAAAGACATTGCACAAATGTCTAGACCTTTCGGTTTGGGTGCTTTTTTTTAAAAATGTTAATGTATATATAACGGGGGGGGGGGGGGGGAGGAGGCTTCAAGCATGCCTAACATAAGCACTGACACCTGAACACACTGCAGCTCTGAACACCTTGCTCTTTCTTCATTCGTAATTTTCATATAAGCAGAAACATGCATTAACTCATTTCCATAAGATGAAAAACATTGCACAAATTACGAAACTGTATGCCTATTCATGAAATTGTTTGCGCAGATTCTTTCCACGTCCTGTCCTGTGCGAATTTGAATGCTGTTTACATAGATATTTAATTTGAATGATCTTTCTGCACTTTTGTATTCTAACAGTAGTAAATCGCATGCTTAAAAAATCAAATTGAACGATAATATTTGCTTTTTAAATGCTGATCCACATTGTCAATCAATTCGCGTGAAATTGAATGAAAATATCGTTGATTCCGATGATAAAATTGCGAAGATGGGCGGGAAAACCTATAATAATAAAGTTAAGATTATTTTTTAATGACATAAAACATAATCATGATAATACATGTAGAAAAATGCAAAAATCACAAACGATTAGGCAACTTGGTTATGAATTTGTGATGTAATCTCCTCACTGTTTATCACAGTAGACTATATATTGTTTGTATATTTTAATATCATCAATTTCCCTTTTCATCATCCAACTATTTTCTTCTTCATGTCTTTTTCCAAGATTATGTTTAAGTACATCTGATTGCATGTGTGCTGGCCCCTTCACTAAATCTTTCATAACTTTTAGGAAAACTGAGACTATTTTTGTCATAACATTGTTTATTCATTATCATTCATTTTCATGTTTATCTAATAAAAGACTTTAATTATGACTGATTTTTAACGGAAAATGAAGATTATGAGGATACCAGCTTCTGGAAAAATGGGAAATTGATGTCATTAATATAAATAAAATAATTGTTGAATAGAGAGGGAATGACGTCACAAACTCATTGCAGAGTTGCCAACTTGTCTGCAGCCATTTTCACAGTTTTTTTTTTCATGGTTTTTCATGTCAATAAAATTCATATATTTCTTATTAGTTGTTTTTCTCCAACATTTTTTGACCTTTCACAATTGAAGGTTTTCGGTAACACCATGTGGGAGCCTCTGTGAAAAGGCTGTTGATATATTCTTTCGTGAAAAAATAACCCACTTATGGGGCGTTTAGAGGAATTTAGGAGAAGTGAAAGGAAAGGAAAGAGATGGGAATGAAATGAAATTAAACACTTACACAAGACTATTTTTGGTTTTTGTTTTCGGTGTTTGTACACCAAAAATGAAGTGAAATGGAAAAAAAAAAATTTTGACCTGTTTATATGATTTGTCTGCTTCCATTGAAAGCAAGTTGTTCTTGGACGGACTTGTCCAAGGAATGATTATATCTAATCTAATCCTACACCATGCATGGATACGAGAATCAACTCCTTTTTTTACTGCTTGAATGTTTTGAGATCAGTCATGATGCAATGAACATGGATGGTTGTTCTCTCCAGCCATTTTCTCTCGTCGTCTTCCCTTGTCTCCCAGCATACCCCTGAATATATATATAATGATCTGATTATTTAATCATATAACGCAATTCTGCCCTAACGAAATCATGAGAAAACATAACATCATTTGAATTCCCCAGTTTTGGCAATCAAGTACCGTTACGTTACCATGGTTACCAATCATTCAGAGTTTCGTGATTAATTTTACTTTTTTACTTTTCCTTTCATTTCTAAAAAGTAAATCCTGCAGCTAATTCCGTGCACGTTATTCCTTTAAATTTCTGTTGGCATTACTAACACGAGATAGAAAGGAACCAATGCTTGAGAAAGGGATAGTATAACACAAAGAAAGAAGTTCTCATGTTTACGTCTTTTTTTTTCTTTTCGAATGAGAAATACTATTTACGATAAGTCATATGTACTTGCATTATGTTGTTCTTAATTTAGTGTCATTGTTTTTTTGTTGTTTTTTGTGTGTGTGTGTGTTTGTGTGTTTTTAATAACATTCTATACATATATACACTCGTAGAATTATTCTCATAAATTGACTTCTTTGTAATGAAAACCAATTGATGATGACATGATGTTCATATGTTGCTTTTCTCCTGTTTTATTCTCCAGTTTTATAACAGTGTCATCAATGGAGCAAAGTTAATGGAATTAGTCGGCCTCTTCCTGTCATGGACTGGCCTTATGGTTGCGCTGTTCATATTTTAC
This sequence comes from Heliocidaris tuberculata, assembly GCA_025618425.1. Lineage (NCBI taxonomy): Eukaryota > Metazoa > Echinodermata > Echinoidea > Camarodonta > Echinometridae > Heliocidaris > Heliocidaris tuberculata. The sequence continues at coordinate 417,932 of CM046849.1, forward strand.
TATTTTAGGTAAGAAGAATCCAGAGTAAAGTTCATTTAGAGTAATAAATGGCTCAGGATCGGAGCAACCCTACAATCAGGGGTGCTTATGGATCATTCAAGTTTATTATTATAAGGGTAATGTGTTTATTAAGATTCACGCACAAATTTGCAATTCTGTCCCCCCCCCCTGCCTGCACCGCCCTCTTTTCATGAGACCGAATTTTCGTATACAACCCCCCCCCCCCCCCACTACCACAAGAGAGAATGTTTGATTTTACTATGCCCTCCCTGTTTAATGGTTGGTTGTTTGTCGTTACTTTTTCCACCTTTTATGTTAGATAAATGAAAGTAGTTATTCTACTTATTAATCCTGAAAGAGTTTCGCCTCTGAGGAGAAGAAGTAATGGGCATGATGGGAATATAACTTAAACTGCCTGGTTGTTCCTACAAACTTTCCACAACACTGGCGAATCGGGGGGGGGGGGGGGGGGGGGAGGCAGCACAATGTGGATAAGCCTTATGTACACAAAACAAAAATGTGCCCTCTTTAAAAATTTTCCCCTTTTTTAAAACAAAAACCTCGATCTGCCCCTGTAGCTATGTGTATATTATTAATATGTTGCCAGTTTATTACTGTGTAGAATCACTGTGTGCCCTTCCTAAATGATTATCCTGGCTTGTGGAGGGCTTTGAGGGTAGTATCAAACCACCACGGTCAAGGTCTGGCAACATATGTTTACTACTATAGATCTTTCTCCCTCTAACCTTGAAAATAAATGCTCCTGTACCTTCATCCCTAGCCTAGACCTCCCGGTGACAAACCGTCCTCTATACCGCTACCTCGACATCAAATCCACTCTGTAAAATGTTAACCGCTGCTTTCGTCAAGGAAATGCTACACCGAAACGTATACGTAGGCTTACGGCCATATACGAATTCCGCAGTACAAAATCAATTGCCAGCTCCGTTTTTGATTTTTTTTTCATGTTCTTTTTCTTCATAGATATCACTCATCAACAACATCAACAATTTTTTTGTTTCGTTTTGTGAAAGAATGTTGGAGAAAACTCAAATCCGTAGGGATTTTAGTTTTTGTCACAGATCCTCGGAAGTTGAAAAAATAAAATACGGAGAGAAATATCGAAAGAGAAGGGGGTGAGAGATAAGCAGGAAGAGGAGTTAGAAAAAAAAGAAAGAAAGAGAAGGAGAAGAAACGTAGAGAGAGGGAGAGGGGGTGAGAGAGGAAAAAAGAAGGAATGAGAGTAGGATGTAGAGAAGGAGAGAAAAGGTGCATTTTGATTATTGAAAATACCATAATTCGAAACAGGTGAGTGCAAATAGTTCGTCACCATTGGGGAAGAAGAATAATAAAACTAATCCATTAAAAAGCTACGGAAATATTGCTCCGACATTACATTAATAATACCATATTCTTACATTAATTCAAGTATCATTAATATTTGGATTAATAATAATTTTCATTCGGTAGAAACCTTCGATGCCATCGAACAAAGATTCATCAGCATCTCTTCATCGCCTTCATCTTCCGTCTCACCATCGAGATCATCTTAGGCGTCGACCGTTTCAACAGCAAAATCGCAGCCACTCAGGGCTACGAAAGAGACAACAGCATTCAAAATGTGGTAAGTACACACAGACGAAAAAACCAGTTTCGAAAAACTTGCTTTGAATAACCAAATTCCACAGTTGTGTAACAGATTTGCTCACAACCAATTAAATACGATGATTCCAGTAGCTTATGGCAATTATTGTATATTATTCACTTGTTATTGATGACAACTTCGTGAAACATTGTCCATAGGGGAAATTCCACAGATTAATGGACTTGGACCTTGGAATTTGAATTTGGTATTTCACTTCACTAGAAAACCTGTGTGTTGGCTCAGTTAGTAGAGCGTCCGCCTCACAACCGGGAGGTCGTGGGTTCGAACCCCGGCCGCGTCATACCAAAAGACGTTAAAAGATGGGAGTTGCTGCTACCTTGTTTGGCGTTCAACAATAAGGGATAGAGCAACGTCGATCTGGCGCTGCTCAGTGGCTGCCGGGCTCACGATCAATTGGGCAAAAAGAATTTCCATTTCGGTTTAACTTAATAAAATTTGGAGTGGACTTTAAAAGATTATTAAAAAAAAAAAAAAAAAAAAACATTTTTTTTTTGGTGCTACATAATTGCAAAAACTTGCACACACATTGGAAAACTTATCAGTGGTTTACATTTTAAAAAGTATAAGTAAAAGTTGGAAAATTGTGAAAATCATCTAGTTTACACATTTTTGTGATATTTTGCCAATAAATTATGCATTTATAGATGTTTATCTGGAAGTAAAATATCCAAAGTTTTTTTTTCCAGGATTTGTATAGAAATTAAATGTTAAAGGTCCATTGATAATTTTTCATTGAAAAAAAAACCCCAAAAAACGTAAAAGAGAAGAACCTAAGTCCTGCAAGTTAGAATGAAACCAAAGCTGCTACTATCTCTTGGACAAACTGTAACGGGAGCAACCATTATAACGTGAGTATTCCAGTGATGGGTCCAGTAATTTTCAGTTGTCACCCACTGGAGGTCTCCCAAGCGTAGTTCTTTGAAAAGGGTAAAATCATTTTTCAGGAAAGCCTCATATTAGCACACTTTTCATTTAAGCCCCCTTTGCAATAATGCATGTCCAAATTATGTAACGTGAGTAACCGATACATTAGTTGGGCTTTAGCAGTAACTGCAGTAATCTCTTCTAAGCTTTTGGTTCTATATATAGGTAGTCCACTATTTATACATCAATGTGTTAACTAAAACGAATTTAGCTGATACCTGTAATAAGAGAATAAGAGCTGAAATATACCTCTTTAAATGTAACGTGGGTAACCGTGGAATTGCCAATTCTGGGATGCTGTTCGTCCTTGGACCATGCCCATTCGGTCAGTTGATCATAGTGAGTGTATACGGGCGGATCCAGAGTTTTTCGAAAAAAAGGATGGATCCCTTTTACCGATAATAATTTCCCCATAAAAAAAGAGAAGAATTCTAGGGAATTCTAGCGGCCATCATTCCACGGCACGAAGGGAAGAGGGGGGGGGGGGGTCCATTAATAATTTTCCGATCCACAGTTTTCGGGATGGATCTTCTTCGATGATAATTTTCCCATAAAATAATAAGATTTGGTGTTTTTTTTGGGGGGGCGGGGGATCCCAAGGCCGTCTCAAGACCTTGGGAGCGGTGAGCAGAATATGGTCATTTCTTAGCCGTACAAAATAAGGGCGGCCTTTTCCCCACCCTCTGAATCCTCCCACGGAGTGATTACCTCTCGGGGAACGTTACTGTGGATAATTAAATTCTATTTAGAAAAAAACCCCATAAGAATTGGCTAATCTATCCAGTGATAGTTGCCCCACCGCCGAGGGAATAATCATCTGATATGAGGTGGTTAACGAATTATATATATATATATATATATATATATATATATATATTTTTTTTTTTTTCTTCTTCTTCTTCTTCTTCTTCTTCTTCTTCTTCTTCTTCTTCTTCTTCTTCTTCTTCTTCTTCTTCTTCTGGAAGGTTGGGAGCATAAATAAGATTCAATGTTTAAAAAAAGAATATTGCGGAACATTTTTCCCTAGTAATTCTCGCATAAGGTTTGGACAAAATATTGACACAAAAAAGGAAGAATGCTCATTAAAACTTTCATTTTAAAGGAAAAATATGTACAAATTTGTTACGACTAAAGTTTAAAGAGAGTGTCATGACAAGTAAATATAGTGTTCAATATTTTACATTACAAAATTTCATAACGTTAATATACGACCAGTGAAGAAACTAATCAGAATTATTATCGATTTGCTGCTTTTTTTTTGCCAAAGCTGTTCAGCAATTATATCCCGGAGTCCAACTAGAATTTTGCTTAAATTTTGTTATTTTACTTAAATGTAACATGATGCTTCATAATTTAAATTGGAAACTACTTTCCACCCTTTTCTATATATACACATGATACATGTATATGATTTTCGTTTTCAAGAGTTCATTTTAAAACCAGGATGCCAAAGGTTTTATAATTCCCAAGTTAATTCGTCATAATTGTACATCTTAATTGCCCACACAAGGAACATAACGCACCACTTAATTCATAAATGACCTTATTACGCTCTATGCCGGTGAGCATATCCAATTTTAATATCAATTTCTGGGAAATACAGACTAGCTTGTTTTAGATAAACATGCCTAACAAGTAATTTAATCTTCTTCAATTTCTTTGCCAATATTCACGTTGCCAATTTGCCAAAGGGTATGGCCTATTGGGAAAAAAGAAAAGTACTCCCCCTGGTATACAGGTATCTGTTTGAACCTTTCAGCTTAGGGGGAAATGAGAAAGAGAAGCGTGTGAAGATTTTCTCTTAAGGAACCTTTTGAGAGGATTACTTTAAATCCCAGAGGAGAAGAATTACAACACTAAACAAACACTACAAAGTACAAATATCGGGAATTTAACCACAAATCATAAGTGAAGGGATGTATCTATATGCCTGTTCATCAAAACTTACCACAGAAGCGGGGCTTTCAAATATTCTCCATATAAACCCCAAAGAATACTATTTAACAACTTAAATTGTCTGCATGGTTAAAGGCAAATGTGTTTTTGAAAATATATTTAATTTTGATTCCTTTCAATACCACATTTTTCCTCCCCGCAGGCGCCACTTTGTAAAACTTTCGAGGTTCTTCGAGAATACACGAGAATATGCACATTCGCTTGGATGTTTATTGAAGGGATCTACCTCAATACATTGCTCTCTTCGGCTGTTTTCGGAACTCCGAAGTTTGTCCTCTTTTACGTCATCGGTTGGGGTAAGCAATTTTGAATTTCAATCCAACAAAACGTCCCTTAATTTATTTGATTTTTTTCTTCTTCCGTTTTTTATCAGCCGCAGGAGTATAGTATTGATTCAGGATTTTTTTGTGTGTGTTTCTTTTTGTGTGTGGTTTTTTTTTTTCATTTAGGGGAATGATTAAATCGTCTAAAATTTCTTTACCGAGACTGGATTAATTCTGTAAACCTTCCAAGTAGAACTCAATTCGGAATTCTGACGTTTTCCATGTTGTCGGGTAAACAGGGGCTAAAGAAGGTGTTAACCGGTTAACTGTGCATTTGCGTAGAAGTAATCTATCGAGTAGATACATCAGTTTCATTTTTATTGACGTAATTATTTTGGTATCCCAACTTAACTGTAATATTTAACGTTTACAGTGGTTTATTATAATTTGAAATTTGTCCCCGTTATATTTTATCTCATGGTATTACAAGAAACACCCCCGTAGAGAACAATGATGATCAACGTCTAGTATAAGATCCACTTTATGATAGTAATGATAATAATGAGAATGGTTATTATCATTAATAATAATAATAAATATAATTGATAATAATATTAATAATGATAATAATAATAATAATAATAATAATAATAATAATAATAATAATAATGATAATAATAATGATAATAATAATAATAATAATAATGATAATAATAATAATAATAATAATGATAATAATAATAATAATAATAATGATAATAATAATAATGATAATAATAATAATAATAATAATGATAATAATAATAATAATAATAATAATAATAATAATAATAATAATAATAATAATAATAATAATAATAATAATGGCTTTATATAGCTCTTATGTCCGTGACGTTCCTGGCGCTCCAGCATTATTACCCACATTAGAATTATATTTGTATCACGGTTCGAATAACCCTATAATATCATGGATGTCATCATAAATAGATGAGTTATTTCTAGAAAATTTTACCTATTATGTAAAAGGGATACTTATCACCTTTTGGACTGATTTTTAAACTGTAATGTTGAATAGTTCAAAAGTACCTTTTAAGCTACATTTTCGACTGCCTTCATCCTCTCCTTCTTACTATGCTTTATCAAAGAACATTATCCTGTAGTCAGTATTTTCATTGAGATTTTTTTCTCTTAACGTTAAACTGTTAATCGTCATTTCCAGCCCAAAGTATTTTCTATACTCCTTTACCTGACTGTCAATTATCTTAACCATGTTAACATCTTTTTATATCCTTCCAATTCTTCGCTGATTGTTTTCATCCTGAAGGTGTTTGCCATGGTTGTTATCGTTTGTCATCTTCTCGGGAAAGATATTTCCCTCATTAAAATAGATGACGTCTTGTTTCTTGGAAAATGCATAAATATTTGATATTGAATGCTGCATAAAGTTGACATTTATAGTGAAACTCTTCATTAATCAGCATTATGAGAACCCCCTTCATTTTTTTCTCTCTTGACCATCACTTTAATACTCGCGATGTGAAGTCTTCCACTCACTCCATCTTCCCCATGTTCCAATATCCCCCAATTTATATTTAAATTCTCTATCTCTTACGTCTTTTATCTACCCTTCAGGTTTTCTCTGTCACACCCCTCCCCCTCTCTCTCTCTTTCTCTCTCTCTCTCTCTCTCTCTGTCTGTCTCTTTTTTTATCTCTCTCCTCATCTTTCGATTTATTTATCTCTTTATCCCTTTCCCTCCCCTTCTCCTTCTCCTTCTCTCTCTCTCTCTCTCTCTCTCTCTCCCCTACCTCTCTCTTTCTATCCCCCTCTCTCTCTTTACCCCCTCTCCCTCGCCATCTCTTGTTCCGATTCCGTTTTATGTTATCGATATCTGCATATATGGCGACATGAACTCACTCCATCCCTCTACCTCTATTTCCATTGGCCACCACAAGCACCATGAGTAGGCCCATATATCTTGATTTTTTTTTTCTACTTCCAAAGTGGGTTTAATCATACGGAATCTAGTTCATGATCTTTAATACCCCCTGACCAACGAAATGTCGAAAAGTATACCAGGTGCACCCTGGGGCAAAGGCAGGTGACACAATGTCTCTGACAATAACCGAGCAAGAGATACAGTAAATTGGGGTATCAATGTTTCCACTGGCCCCCGGGCTGGCGGCCCACCATGAAAGAAGACCGACCAGGTCACGTGACCGCTCTATTCTCGGTCGCCGATTCGCATCAGAACTGAAATTCATTCATTCATGATCGGTATGAAGAAAAAAAAATGACACGGGACCTTTTTATCTTCTCACCTAATTTTTTTTTTTTTTTTTTTTTTTTTTTTTAATCATTATTGTGTCTACTGTTTTGTAATACTTTCAATGGCAGTCTAATACACTTTGCACGCGATATAGCCCGACTGTATCGACGTATATACACGCATAATTGAATGGTTTAAGGTCCATTATGTTCGCTCATTCATTCATGATCGGTATCATAGGTATCATTTTTTTTTTAATGCGATCTTCTTTTTATCGCTTTTTTTTTCGTTCGTTTCAACCTTATATTATGTTGAATCTATGTGTTCATTGTTTATATGAGTTTTTATGTTTGTAAATATGTTTTTATTATTTTGATACAGGGCCCCTTGATCGAGCAGTTTTTATAACTGAAAGGGCTATCCTGTTAGAATAAAACCAGGAATAAATAAATAAATGAAGGGGGGGAAATGACACGGAACCCTATCATCTTCTCACCAAACTTTTTTTTTCAAAAAATCATTAATGTGTTTTGTTATAATTTGAATGGCGGTTTAATACACTTTGCACGCATTATAGCCCAACGTACGCATACACGCGTATTGGAATGTTTAAGGTCCAAATTGTTTGCTCCTAAATGATGGAAGGATTAGAAGATTTTTTTTTTTTTTCATTCTATTTCAATTTTTGAAGGGGGAAGGGTGAGTGTATTACCCCTCTCAAACTTGAAGATGAAAATAAGGCCAAAACACTTGTGAAAAGCGTCGGGCATGATTCGGTTAACGTGTATGCTTACGTATAATGATTTGGTGGTGGCCGCCATGGCGCCGTTTATATGTGGTCCTGCTCAACGATCTTTATCTCTATCTGTCTGTATGCGCATTCTCTCTCTCTCTCTCTCTCTCTCTCTCTCTCTTCGATATACACTCTTGCCTCGTTATCTTGTTCCTTCTCCTTCTTCTTGTTCTTGTTTTACTTCTCCTTCTTCTTCTTCTTCTTCTTCTTCTTCTTCTTCTTCTCATTCTTCATCATCATCTTCTTCTTCTTCTTCTTCTTCTTCTTCTTCTGCTTCTTCTTCTTCTGCTTCTTCTTTTCCTTCCTTTTTAAAAATTCTTCTTCTACTACTTATTGTGCTACTCCTCTGCCTTCTTTTTTTAAATTTTTCTCCTTGTTTTTCTTCATCTCCTTTTTTCTTTTTCTTTTTCTTCTTCTTCTTCTTCTTCTTCTTCTTCTTCTTCTTCTTCTTCTTCTTCTTCTTCTTCTTCCTTTACTTCCTTTTCTTCTTCTTCTCCTTCTCCTTCTGCCAATTCTTCTCCACTTTCTTGTTTTCAGAAAATGTCTTACTTGCTCTTGCTAATGTTCTAAGGACTGTATGGTATTAAAAATGATAGAGAAAATAAGAGAGAGAGAGAGAGAGCCAAAAGGGAAGATAGAAGAAGACAGATTTGTCAGAAGGAATGTTCTATCTAACCAATTACGAGTGATTACAAAAAGAGCGTTATCACAACCTGAGCATTGATACGTACCCGGACTCTCCTGGCAACCGATGTCCCGACTGAATGTCGCCCACGTAGCCTTGGGGCCGAAACTATAATATTATATACTTGATCTTGTATATAGAGTGCAGTCGTGATCTAGGTTAGGGTCACGAACTCTCATTAGGTTTATAATTACCCTTTCCCCCCTATTTTCCTCTCTATTTGCCTATTCTTCTCTGTATTCTTCTTTTTATCTCTTCCATCTCTTTTCGCCACTCTCATTATGTGAATGCGTATTTCATGATTTTTTAAAATGATCTTTCTCTTACATTTCCCTAATTATACATATACCTATGTAAAGAATCAACGTTCTTCTCGTCCCTCTCTTTACCCTACACTTTTCTAGTTTCTCCCTGGTTTCACTTTATTTTTAACTTCTTCTTCCTCGTTTTTAGTTTTCAGTTTTCGGTTTTCCTATAGTTTTTCCTTGGTTTCACTTTATTTTTAACTTCTTTCTTGTCGTCATTGTCATCGTCATCTTTATCATTCGTTTCCTAATCACCTTTGGTCAATGACGACAATCCCTTAAAGAGGAGGTTGAGTTCTGAGAAAGGTGAAAATAGTTTGTAAGCTTTCTCATTCCTTTTATGTCAGTTTGGAAGAAGATCATAGAAATATCCCCTGAAAAGGATTGCTCTTTAAATGCCCCCATATTCGAAATATGACGAGAAATAGCTAAAGTGTTCGGGCCGAGCATTTTTTTCCAGTGCGCAGATGCGTGTGCATTCCCATTTATGTGTGCAATGCATGTGCTTTTCAGCGATCTTAGGTCAACGTATTTCTTCTCCTCTCTCACGGAAAAATAACTCCATATCTTTCGTAGATGTAGCAATATCAGGGGGCACTGTACGGATATGATGAATCGTCACAATCAGAAACATTGATGGAAGATATAACGAACCTGTAGGGTTATTGAAAACCTCTCTGAAACTGTACTCATTTGATAAGTAATTGATGCTAGGGTGAGAGCCGTATTAATCAAATTACACTTGCCTCACCATATTTTGCACTTTCTAGTTGTATTTTACTGTTTATTTCTTTCTGGTATATTTCACTTTGAAAAGACTTTAATTATATTCCTTGTGAAAAAGTAACAGAATGCTTTTATCACTTACATGTTTCTCTCTCTCTCTCTCTCTCTCTCTCTCTCTCTCTTCAGCTATACCAGTATCGTTTGTGATCGCCTGGGCTATCGTGATGGATCTTACCGCCACCAAGCTTTCTGGGTATAGAAATTTCATTTTCTTCTTGAGATAAGCTTTTAATTATAGACCTACTTCGATGGTTTTGGAGTGTTTGCAGTGCACTCTAAGGGATATTTGTCAGTAGCATATTTGTGAAGAATTTAAACATAAGTAATCGACATACAGCAGTATGGACCTCACTTGAAGCAGGTTTTAATTAACCGATGGGAACCATGAACAAGAAAATGGATGAGATTTCATTCAAGCTGTAGTACAACAAGTGAAACTTTTTTCTTTTGAAAAATATAAACAAATATTTTAAGAATATCATTCAAAATGACATAATAATAACCAATGGGTGACTCCTTGTAAAGCGCTCAGGTCCGTCACGACGTGACATGAGTATATTATTAGATCTGTCTAAATCGACGGGGGTATTTTGTGTCACCCTTACTTTCAAGACAGTATGCCTCTTTTTCAATAACTACCGGATTAATTAATTATTTTCCCCATCGAGTATGTCTAGTAATTCTTGCTTCTCAACTTGTCACAAATGTGAATAGCCATTTCGTTATATTTCATTCCCTACTCTTCAGGGATTTGGGTTCAGATCATGTAGTATAGTTTTTTTGTAAGTTGTTATACTTCTTCTGGTTTCAATATTCTTTTTGTTGTATTTTTGTCATTTTAAATGTGTAATCCAAGCATTATTCCATTAATTTTATTTCAAAAAATTACAATCAATATAAAATCTAGCACAAGAATAACTAGGTCATATCTATATAAATTTGAGATGGTTTTCTTTCTTTATGACTTGTTAACCTCCTTCTTACGTAGTTTTGTTGGTACATCAATATTGTAATTTAAAAATAATAAATTAATGTACATCATGGCCTTTTTTGTATACAAGTTGCTTTTATTTGTATATAACATCTTCATTTATCATATTTTATTCTTTCCTACGGTGGAAAACATTCCATCCTTTTTGTAGATGTTGGCATGGTCATGTAGATTCTATTTGGTACTGGGTCTTCATTGAGATTCCTAGAAACCTCATGCTTGTGGTAAGTCAAAACGAAGTCTTCAGTGGTCTTAGCATGGAGTTTATCCCAAAGGACTCTTGTTCATAACTTGATTTATCTTAGTCTACTGATCCATGGATCACAAAGTATCTAAAATTGATACAATTCTGAAACGTAATGAATAATCAAGATTAACCAAGCCACAACTAGGCGTTGTGGCGTGCGCCTGTAATCCAGCTAACAGTGGAAGTTATAAACTGATTCAGCGGACCCAGGTTCGAGACTGAGTCACGTCTTTCGGATGGTGACGTTAAAGGTCGGTCCCCAGACGTAAATAATCATATCTGATTGATAACGTCTGTAAAAACCCAAATACACACACACACACACACACACACACAATGTCTTTGAAAATGAGATATTGATATTTAAATGGCATGCCTTTTATTCGTTCATTTAAGTTACATAATTACATTCACGGGATGAAAGGGGCTCAATAGATCAGTGGACTACTCTATCCACTTAGTCTGGATTTAAACCTGTGATGAGATATACCAGCCATAACAGTATCCACAATAACAGTGAACCGATTAACCTATTTTTCGACACCCACAATATTATGATGGACTTTGTCCTACAACGAGTTGCGATCGATCCGAATGGACAATAAGTATTCCGATTAATTGCAACCGACATCATTTTAAAAGATCTCTTTTTTTATTCCAAATCCTCCCCCCCCCTCTCTCTCTCTCTCTCTCTCTCTAAATATTGATGGGGAGGGGTCTGTTTCATCCCCTCCTCTGTCTGTGACCATGGTGATTGTCTGGATACCATTAACCTCACTCTCCCTTTTATTTTTTTTTTCTAGGCGAACGTGCTGTTTCTCTTCAACATCATCAGAGTACTGGTAACCAAGCTTCGAGAAAGCAATACCAGCGACACTAAACAAGTCAGGTGAAGAGATGATATCAGTCTTCAATTCCATTTTTCAACAAATTCCTTATCACGAACGAAAACGAGTTAGAATTATTTTAGAAGGCAAATCCTACCCATCTCTTGTAAATTACTATATAGGATTACCACATTGCCTTTAGCCACAGGAATGTATTAAAAGTCGTAAAACCGTGTTCTGTTTAACGATGGTGCAAACCGGGCAAAATGTAGAAGGCAAAACATACAGGCATTTGAAGAATTTCCAGACTCCAGTTACACAAAAGGGCCTCTCCCAAAGCTCTCCCAATTCGTTAATTTCCCGGGTTTGTGACCATTAGCTTTTAGAAATTCGCCTCCAATATCGCACGATTCCCAAAATATTTCATCGCCGATGGCGTATTCATAATGTATATAGTCACACCGCAAGGTTCAAAATTGCTCTATTCTATTTTCAAATATTCATGACTAGTTTAGTTTCTGCACATGTAATGAGCTAGAACGTTCTCTTTCCCTTTGAGTAAATGAATTTTAGTAGACTTTTTCTTTTGCCATAATTCATTCATCACATAAAGAAATTCTGAGCTTTTTTATATTTTACTTACCTTGGAAATATATGTATACTCATTTTCCTTAGAAAAAACCCCTAACTTTTCATTTCAGGTAACGTGTAGCACCGTGGACACTCATCGTTTGGGGGGGGGGGTTGTGTGTTTGTTTGTTTCGTTTTATTGATATTGTTTATTATTATTATTATTATTATTATTATTATTATTATTATTATTATTATTATTTTATGCAGGAAAGCTCTGAAAGCCGCCATCGTTCTTCTTCCACTGCTGGGTATCGCGAACCTGGTCTGGTTGATACCTAGACCTAAACCCGGCGATGATAAGGCCTTCATCCTCATCTATCACTATCTCTTCCTCTTTCTCGATGCCTACCAAGGGTTCTTTGTCGCTGTACTCTATTGTTTTGTCAATGCAGAGGTGAGTGTAGGGGCTTGTCCGGGAATCCCAATACAGTCATGACTAAGAGGGCGTCCTTCATGCACGTCTTATTCATTCATCTTCTTAATATTATTTTGAAACTGATTTATTTAGGGGGTCTAAAATAGTACCATCACCTTTTCTTTTCTGTTTTATAAGAAAATCTTTATTCAGATTACCTAATTAATATATAGTGATTTGATTAATTTTCATATTATGTATATTAATGAATTATTTTCTATAATGTATGAAATAATAAAATTATTTAGCTGTGTTAAAAAATACTATTGGTAAAAAAGAATGTAAGGTAATGTATGATGTACTAATATTATGTTCTTTATAATTGTATTTTTGATGTGATATAATTTGTATTCAAAATCTGAATAAAGGCAAAAAAGCTTTAAAAAAAATAATAAGCCATTGAAATGTATGCAAAATGGAATAGTTAGTAATTAAATTGGCCTCCTATACCATTCGTCTTACTTCCCATTAATGCAAAAGGTTAATAGTAAGTAATCCGTTGGAGTACAAATCCCGTATAAACCTTGTTATTATATGGGACAAATTTCTGAACGGTTTAAATGGTTTAGAAAGTCCAAAGGTGGATTCTCTTTTTAATGAAAAGACCCTTTCTTTTCCTTTTCATCTGTTTCTTGTTATTCTTCTTCATCCTCTTTTTTGTTGATGTTATTTTTCTTCCTCCTCCTCTTTTTTTTTCTTCTTCATCCTCCTCCTACGCATTTTATTATTTTCTTTTTCCTCGTTTGCTTTCTCTTCTCCTGCTTCTTCTTCCTCCTGCTCGTTCTTCTCTTCATCTTCTTTATCTTCTTTTTTTCCTCCCCATTTTCTCTTGTGTCTTCCTCGTCTTTTTCACCTTTCCTTCTCTCCTTCAACCAACCTTTATTTGACCAGGTGAGGGCCACGTTGAGACGGAAGTGGAGCGCGTGGAGGAACAGTCGAAGTCCGCACCATCACAGGGGTCACTCCATCGTTACCACGGCAACAGATGTACGTAACCAGGTCATGTCTTTCGAAAATAGAAATGATAATACTGTTTGAAGAGAAGGTTGCGTTCCGGTAAAATGAAGAAAAAAAAACACCCCAAAAATGTGACTTTTCTCATTCTTTTTATGCTATTTTGGAAAAATATCACAGAAGTAGTGGCCCCGAAAAGAAATTCTATCTGAATTCCCCCTTTTTCGAAATATAACAAGAAATATCTGAAAAATTTGGACAAGACTTTCATACATAGTCCCATGCATCCATTTCTAGGTTCTGTGCATGTGACATTCAGCAACATTGAGTCAATTTTTATCATTCTGATGATTCCAAAACCTCATTTTATAAACCAATTCTTTCGCACCCTTAATAATTCTTTCCCATTTGCTTCCAGACAGTTTCTTTCACAATTTAATAGCATGAACAGAACTCAACTTTGTCTTTGAATTAGAAGAATTGCAAGAATGTGTATCAATATTGAATTTAGATAAAGTGTTTAGATAGGATTATTTAGGCAAGTGTAATAAAATGAAAGGAGATGAAATATTACAAGAGTAAAGTGGGTTTCATTAAAGCACCCTAATTTTCTTCAAATTTATGCTTGTTTGCGTTAAAATTTGTAAAACACCAAAAAAAATGATAGGTCTATATACCGGATGAAATATTGAGAAAAGATCGTCTGTAAGGAATCAGGAGTCAGAAGGGCATTAAAAAATATCATATTATATAGAGTGAACGTCTTTCTGCCTCTCAGCAGGCGAGGCGAAACGAATACGGGAATACAAAGAAAGAAATCCCGCCATAGAACCATGAGTTATCATACAAACGTTTTCTGATGGGAGTTTCCATCATTTAACCCTTTCAGGACAGGAATTATTTAAGGGCTAAATTGATCACATTTTGTTCTTCAAATTGGCAATAATAATATTTTTCTTTTAGTGCTACATGGTTCTAACAAAATGCAATGTCTTTGAAAACAATATACATCATTAGAAACTTAGTAGAAAAGTTGAAAAAATTGCCAATTTTGATTAAAAAATAGTGATTTTGAACCTCTCAATGCGTTGCCAATTTAAGGATTTTGAAGTTTATTCTCCTTTTTAAAATTCCTGGCATCAAACGAAATATGGTCATGCAACAAAAATGGACACAATGTGTGTAGAAATTTTTGCTTTTTCTACTCCTGCATCTGGTATATTTTTTAGAGCTCTGAATCAAAAGTTATTGAGCCAAACCACAAAATGTGGTCATTTGTCTTGAAAGGGTTAAAAGGAAATAGACATGGACATTTGTCAAATAGTCTCCCCTCCCATAAATCTGGATATTATTTTGTGGAATGGACTTTCTAATAAGATACAATAAATTTGTCTTTCACAGAATGCGTTTGCTAGGTAAGATTTTACTGTGGACCGAGTATTATTGTTTCTTTTTTGTAATTTCATCCAAATCTCATTTCATTATCCACACAAATAATCGTTTCTTAATTAGATGCTTTTCTTAAAACCCATGCATGTGAATATTCTGCTTTGTTTTTCTACCGTGAACGTCCATCAACATTATATTACATTAACTTCAGCTTTCATCACAGGTCTTGATGCAAGAGAATGTGCATGAATACGTTTGCAATGCCCCCATCAACATTATCAATATCTCCATCTATTTGAGTACTTCATTATCACGTAAATTTCTGAAAGTTGTTTTTTTTTTTTACCTGTACTTTTGCACTTTGTCGAAAAAGATAGATCTGGCTGTGAAGTATCCAACTTATGTGATATTTTAGGCAGTTCGTTTGCAGTCATGTTCAGTGTATTCAAAGAAACAATGAGAATGCGCTAAAGTAGCAGAAAATGAGTATATTGTTGTTATGAAATAAATTTGAATTGATCTATACAAGGATCAGTAATTTTCTTCTTAAAATGTGTCTCTCTTGTTCCGTATGAAGTGTATGCAAAGCTCAATCACCATTCCTGTAGTTCAATTTTCAATCGATAAACAAAAATCAAAATTACATCAGAGAATACCAAAAAAAAATGAACCTACTTCATGATAATAGATGCAAATTAAATTACTTTGACATCTGTTTGTTCAGTTCAAGATGTGGAAAAAATCGGAATATGATGTATTTCTTATTTGCGGCTGAAATGAAAAGAATTATACATATAATTTCAATCAAGTCTATAATATTAAAAAAAATCCCCATGATAGAATTCACTGCTTTTTAAATTGCTTCATATTGGTAGAATATAATACATGCATACATTATGCTGATATTGACAAACAGGTGTTGGGGCGCAATCCTGCTCGGATTGGGAGGGGGTGCGGATGGGGGTAAGGGGCAGTATTTGAATATCTGAACAGTCGCGCGTTCCTTCAAACCACACCAAGTTGTATTTTTTCCTTGTCCTTTAAACGGGGGAGAAGGTACGACGACCCCACACTGTGCTGGACACGCCACAAGATAAGGACGTTATAGATCTAGTTATTAATTTCATCCATTTTCGCACATATCTTTCAAGTTTACACTCACTAAAACAAAAACAGACCTGCCCAAGTTGCACGAATTAACTTCAATACAATACACTCTACATGAATAGATTATCACTTTGCACTTACACTGGGCGTTGTGGCGTGCGCCTGTAATCCAGCTAACAGTGGAAGTTATAAACTGATTCAGCGGACCTAGGTTCGAGACTGAGTCACGTCTTTCGGATGGTGACGTTAAAGGTCGGTCCCAGACGTAAATTATCATACCTGATTGATACACGTCTGTAAAAACCCAATTACACATACACACACACGCACTTACACTTTCTCTTTTGTCTGACTACTGCAATATACCGTTACATGAAAAGAAATTCACTTTGGCATCCATTTCATGAAAAATTATTTGAAGAATATTAGCCTGTCATTTTCAACTTTTGTGTTTTTCTGATGTGCAATCTTTAGAGGTCTAAAGTTGCCCCGTGACAAAGTTCGCAAAGCTGTCCCAGTGCCATTTCGCATCCTCAAAGGTTCATATTTTTTTAAACCTTTAAACCACCGTATGCCATGTATATTGCTAGTGAGGAAGCTTACAGGTTAAAAGTTTGTACACCTGGGGGTGTTTCATAAAGCTGTTCGTAAAGTTACGCATGACTTTACGAACGACTTGAATGTGAAGTGCCAGATAGGATGCCCAAAGTTTTTCTTGATGTTTTAAGAAAGTTGACTGTATTTCCAATAACCTCAATTAAGTTATGGCAAAAAAATACTTTGCATTAAAAATGTTTGTTACAATAAGAATGTTAATTTACATCTGCACAGTTCAACTTTAGTTGATGCAGTTAAAAATGATTGAGCATCCCATTTGGCTTGTCATATTTAAGTCATCCATAAAGTCATGCGTAACTTTACGAACAGCTTTATGAAACAACCCCCTGGAGACGCTGCTTCTGTTGTATTTAGGCTTAAATGGTAATTTTAATAAAATACTGCAGAGGTAACGAACTAGTAGACAAACGAAGAAACAAAAACTTACACAAACATGTCGATATTGACTTTTTTATTGTGATGTGTGAATGTAATATCTAAGTCTCTAATTTTATTATATTTTATCTCTTTGTGTGAAAAATACAGATCCGTATGTCTTTGTTTGACAATGGTCACGTGTCAGCGGAAACGTGACGTCACAATGGTACCGGATAGCGTCATCACCAAGATGGCGGCCAATAATGTGGTGGAACTCTGAAATCATCGGTCTTACAGCTCTCGAAATTTTTCCGACGGAACCCCAATGAATAGGCGAGAAATTAGGGAATTTGATTTTTGTATAGCCTGAAAACGTAACGGGAAATTCAACGCATGATCGTAATGAAACTGGATGTAACATTTACCAGCATTACTTATGATGTAAAAACGTGACATTTTGCACTGGACAAAATGAATAGTGGTATCTGTTTCTCTCGAGACACCAGACTGAGAACATTACAGATCGAAAAAGTAAAGACTTCAAGGAATTGATGGGGACAATTACCAGTCATCAAATGTTGCTGCCGTGTAAAATCGTCACTTACGGTATATTACAAAGCACTTGGCATAAGCGTAGATAGTTTTAGATAAAGCCTATAGAATATATATGTATATATGTATATGAGCTTGTCGTGATTTTGCTAAATTGCATAAACCTGGCTAAATTTGGAGAGTCTACATGGTTTCGGTCGGATAAGTTTGCTGTCATCAGGTCAGGCCTGTATCTTCGGAATGATTGAAGTTTAGAGCCACACGAACATACCCCTACCTTGCAACTCGAGGACAGCAGTGGACATGTTGAAACAAGATAGGGGGTTTCGGGACTTTCAAATGGATGCTGTGAAAATATTCAGCAGTTGTATTCACGGTTGCATTAGTCTACATTTATATAAATTTTAATTTATTGTTCCATAAGACATGTAAGAGGTGGGCCAATTATATAGAGGTGGTATGATCTAGTGGATAATTCACTCGACTGTGGGTTCGAATCCCAGCCGCGGCTCTACAATCCTGTTGCAAGACTCTTATCTACACAAGCAATTCCCGACCCAGTACATGAGGAAGACTTATGAATTGATCTTTTTGCGTTCCTTGTAGAATCGCCTACTATGAAATCATCAAATCAAGTCTCCCTAAAAATGTTTAGGACATAAAATTTATTAAAATGATAAATGTATGTACTTTGACCATTTTTACAAAGTCTTTTCTATGCACATGTATGTGGGGGACGGATTTTTTTGATAGGTTTCGCCCACATTATATTTTACAAACATAGATCTACATGTATATGGACTGACTATTTATTATAAGCTGAAAATCTGAGAGCATGGACTATTATAGATACAACAATATGTAATAGAAATGACTGATTGAGTTGGAATAGCTTCTCAAAAAGTCACACATATACACGTATGTATATTAAGAAGTATATAGCGTGGATCCAGTCACTGGTGTCAAGGGGGGGGGGGGCGTATATGAGGTAGATGAAATGCGAATTTTTAAGGCCGTCGACTGGCATGTTGGTAGGGTGTTGAAGGGGATCGTATTATCTTTTCACGTTCCTTTTCCCACTTTCTGTTTCTTCTTTTCCTCTGCATCCTTTTCTTCCTTTGACTTTATTTTTCTTTTCATTCCGATGGTGTGTGTGTGTGTGGGGGGGGGGGGGCACGTGTCCCTGTGCTATCATACATTAGGACAGATGGTAATGATGATGATGATGGTGGTGGTGGCGGTGGTGACAGTGATGACATTGATGTTTATTTATTTATTTATTATTTTTTCGGCATTTCGAAAACAATACAGAAAACAATACAGAAAACGATAACAGGAATATACATTGTAAAAAAAGGAACTTGGATCAGACATTTGTCAGAGTTGATGAGGCTGTTTGGGTTTAGAAAAGGTTAACTCAATCACCCCCTCAACTCCATCCAGGTCAGGATAAGAAAATTAAAAGAAGAATTATAAATTAAAAGTGTATCACTAGAAAATGGCGGCACATTAGGTGCAATAAATGTGACATGAATATCTCAAGCAATATCTCATTTCAAACAGATCATTTTAACATGTATTAAGCTTCACATATGATTGATTAATATTAATAATAATAATATATAAGATTTATAAGGCGCCAAATCCACTTGATGATCAGGTGCTCAAGGCGCAACTTGTGCAAAAGATGACAATAAACAAAAGTGTAATCAATTATAGGCCAAATTAAACAGATACTTTTTAATATTGTCCCCGCCCACCCCACCACTTTGTATTAAGTCTAGGAATAACAAGTAAGCCAGAATTTTGAGAACGTAGTAGTCTAGAGGGAATGTAATGCTTGATCAAGCCAATGTTGTACTGCGGAGCAGAGCCATGTATACAGTGAAATAATAACAAAAGAATCTTGAAAACAATACGTTCTTCTACGGGCAACCAATGAACACAACATACCACTAACCATCTAATGATGTTGATGATGATGTTAAAAATGACGATGATGGAGATGTTAAAAATGACGATGACGAAGATGCTGCTGCTGCTGATGCCGTTGTTGATTACAATGTTGATGATGTTGTTATTTGCGGTGATGTTTCGATAAACCGTTTTCGTTATGGTGACGGTTTTGAAGCGATGCCGAAATGGTACTACTATCATGACTGTTGGTGATAGTGATGGTGGTGACTGTGATGACTGTTAATGGTAGTATTGATTGTGGTTGTGGTAGTTATGGTGTCGATGTTGGGGTGCTATTATTATTATTATTATTATTATTATTATTATTACTTATACCGCGCTTTTCCCATAAGGCCCAAAGCGCTTACAATAATTTCAATTACAAATACTTATGGTAAGAAAAACGTTACAACTACAAACTGCTAAAGAGATGTGTTTTCAAGGCCTTTCTGAAGACACTGACTGATGAAGACTGTCTAATTGTTAGTGGTAAATCATTCCAGTATTTTGAAACAGACACAGTGAATGTCCTATCACCGGCCAAGGTGCGAGTAACTGAATATATGAGACGGAGAGGATACTATAATGCTATTGGTGGTCATGTGGTGGTATTTGTTGTAAATAAGGTGATGATGGTGGTGGTGGTAGTGGTCGTGTTGATGATGTTAGTGGCAGCAGAGATGGTGTTGATGGTGAAAGTGGTAACGATGGTGGTGATGCTGGTGATGTTGTCGTTAGCGATCGTAGAGGTGTATGGTTAGTGTTATAACGAAAGTGATGGTCATAGATGATGTTGCTGGTGGCACTAGTAGTGTTGATATTGGGATTGAGAAAGATAGTGAGATGGCAATGATGGTGATGATGGCATGGATGGTGGTGATGGCATGGATGGTGATGATGGCATGGATGGTGGTGATGGCATGGATGGTGGTGATGGCATGGATGGTGATGATGGCATGGATGGTGATGATGGCATGGATGGTGGTGATGGCATGGATGGTGATGATGGCATGGATGGTGGTGATGGCATGGATGGTGGTGATGGCATGGATGGTGGTGATGGCATGGATGGTGGTGATGGCATGGATGGTGGTGATGGCATGGATGGTGGTGATGGATATGGTGATAGTAGGGACAGTGATGGGGCAAGGGAAATCATGAAATAGTCAATTATTAATAAGGAAACCAACAAAAATTTATTTTTCAGTACATATTTTGACAGAGCTAGAGTGTAGCATTGAGTATAGTAGCGGCGATGGTGATCATTATGATGGTGATATGATGACAAATGCAATTCGAATAATAAGATTTGGTGATGGTGTTGGTAGAGAATTCCCTGGTGTTGACAATAGTGATGATGCTATATGCAGGATGATGGTAAGATACTATTGGTGCTGCTGGTGATGTTTGAAATAATGGTGATATTTATGGTAATGGTGCATCTGATGGTAATGATGTTGGTCATGTGGGTGGTGATGGTGGTTAAAGTGGTGGTGCTGCTAATGATATTGGTGGTGATGACAGTGTCGAAAGTGATAATGTGGTGCTGGTATTAAAGGCATTGATATTAGTGGTGGAATGATGATGGTGATGATAGACGTGGCGGTGTTCGAGGTGATGGTGACTAAACTTGTGGTGGTGCTGATGTTGTTGGTAGTGATAGTGACCGTGGTGGCAGTGATGAGGACTAGACTTGATGCAGCGAACGAGGTTGTTTGTGGTGGTAGTGGCATTAGTGATGGCGATGATGGAAATGCGGTGGTGTTCCTGTTGTTGATGGTTCTGGTGATGTGACAATGGTGACTGAGGTCATTATAGTAGTAGTAAGGTGATGGCGATACTGCTGCTTGTGGTGGCGGTGGTGGCGGTGGTGGTGGTAGTGGTTGCGGAGATAGTGTTGATAGTGAGTAATAATGCTGATCGTAATGGTGGTCATGGTAATGTTGCTGGTGACGATGATGGTGATTGAGTTGGCTGTATTGTCGCGGTGGTTATAACGATGATGAGATGACACTGGTGTTGATAATCATGTAATTGTAGCAGTGGCGCCGTGGCGGTGGTCGTGGTGTTTGTGGTGAAGATGATGGTGGTGACATTGATGATGATGATGATGATGATGATGATGATGATGATGGTAAAACTGGTGGTAACAGCGATGATGACTTTGATATGTTATTCTCTCCTCCAATGGATTATTTGCAGCTTTTGACTTCAAAGTACGGATATATTCTTAGCTGAATAATCGACATAGACTAATAGAAATATAAACGGTATTTGCTTTTAGATAACGATAACACTTGATTAAATTGTGTTAAATCTAAATATTTGACTGAAAAGTGTTCAATCTAAATTAAATTATCCTATTATGAAGACAATTATTATGACAATGATGGTGATCATATAAAGTTGATGGTGAATGGCTGTGATGATGATGATGATGGTGTTGACGGTGGTGATGTTGGTGATGTTGTAATGGTAGTTGTGGTGACGGTGGTGATGACGGTGGTGATGAAGGCTGTTGTGTGATGGTGGTGATGTTTGTTGTGTTGGTGGTGGTGGTGGTGGTGGTGATGGTGATGATGATGATGATGATGATGATGATGATGATGGTGTTGACATGCTCAAACGGATGACACTGGTTAGGTTGATGATGGTTATGATGATTGGGAAATGCTTTTGTTTCATTTTCTTCGCTACAATAACAAAGTGAGTATTTACTCAATAAATTAAATTTAAAAAAAAAATGTTTTGACAAGCTATATATGTTGATCTCATTCAGCTCAGACGCATCATTTGATATCAATGTCAACTTATGATAAATAAGAGTTTTCACTCGGTAGAGCCCTCAGATAATTCATGACTTCATGATGGTAGACATTGATACAGTACTTGAATACTACGCAATCATTATAGAAAAGGATAGCACATACAAAAGTAGGCTTATATAATTTTTCATATATAGTGCACAGGAAGTTTCTTTAATCTGTATACATTTGTTTTGAGGTATTTGGGATTTTTTTTTCAGCGTAAAAAAAGGCATGAAGTGTTTGAAATGTATTTTGTCTAATATGTACCTTAAAGTTCACGATTACTTTTTGTCTTGTTTTCGTCTACTTGTTTGATATTTCTGTACAATAAGGAGCATATTTTTATCTTGCCTAAGGCAAACGGGTCATTTCGTAAAAAATGTGTATGCTACTTTTGATTCTATTTTGTATGATAATAATGTACAACTGTTTCAATCATGAGCTGCTCAAAAGTTGAGTTGTTTTTCAATGTGTTTAGCCTCATAAATGATAAAGTATTTTAGTTATGTTACTGTAGAATGTTATATAAAAAATTATGTGGTATAAGTGATGGGTGTAGACAAAGTTGCTTTAAAAATAGGCTATTCGACGCATCATGCCGGCCATCCTCCAATGACATTGAATGTTCAGAAGCACATCTAGACGGGGAGGCAAGGGGGCACCCCCCCCCCCCCCCCCGCACGATCCAATCTGGAATTTCATCAGTACAAATTATAGAAAGCAAATGTGCCCCATATTGTGTTCATAATTGTGCGGCAGCCAATTTAAGGAAAGGAAACAGGTAAATGATTATAATGACTTTCTCTCGCTTGTCAGAGAAGTATATTGCAAGATATCCATATTAAAATGAAGTAGAGTTAGTACACTTGTCTGCGAAAGTAACAACCCAATTGGCATATTGGTCAAATGGAAACACTGTCATCTATATCATTTTGCCTGGCGCCGGAAGTATTTTTTCGTATTTCCCGTTTTTTGGTTATATCATTAAGTTACATGTATGCGAAGATGATTTTCATTACTTTATACAATCAAATTTGACTATCATGTCGATAATAAATTTATCGAGCAGATTTGTTGAGCAGATTTGACCATCGTATTGGTAATTGTTGATGGAAAACACACTAAAATATACGTGGGGCCTTCGAGGGTGCATGGGCTTTTGATCGGAAGGGCAATGACCCATAAACCCTATATGTGACTATTTTTTTTTCAAAATTTAACCCCAAATCGAGAATGATGGCTTATAGACTTACATATTGCAGGAACCTTGTTTTACAAATCTAATCGATATCTAAAAACGCTTACAATCAATTTAGCTAATTGTCGGATTTGGAAGAGCAAAAAAAATATCCTGCTAACATAGGCTAATGTTCATTTCTTTTGAGGGATGCCAAAATGCTGTACTAATTTATAATTTCATCTCTGCCAATGTACATCTAATTATTATCAAAATACCATGTATTATTCAGAAATGACTTCGGCAATTTGTATTTTTTGTAAAAATGTAATAGACGGTACTGGTAGCCAGTTACTTGCACGATATAGCAGCGTATGCGTCATTATAAATCTAGCTGTGACTATTTTTTAAATCAATAGCTTTATATATGATATAGATTATATAGATAATATGGTATAAATATGTATATACTGAGATGATTATAATTCTGTTGTTTTTGTAAGCCTGGAGTACTCACCCGTTCTTCCTATATTCGCAGTGTAAACTGTTGACATTGTATTATAATCGTTTTGACAAAACAGAAAAACATATAACCATGACTAAAGAGTGTATAATCCGCATAATTTTTTGTGATAACATACCTGTATGGAATAGGATTATAACATGTAATTTCGGCATGTAAAAAACATGTATAATTAAAAGTTGTTCATTACGAAAAAGAAAAAGAAAAAAAAAACCGATTACCGATTACAAACTGCGTTTTGATTGTTAGTAACGACTTTATTAAATCTGTTGAATAAATTGGACAGCTTGATCGTATGTGCACTTAGTGTGGGCAGTATCAAATGCTTCGTAATCAGCTTTGGCAATATATCTGAACAAAAAGTGAAATGAAATCTTTATACAAACTCGTCCTGGGTGGTACCTAAAAAAAAACACAGGAAAAACAACAACGAATTATTGAGTTTTGGGATAAACTGGATAAAGCTAGAACAAGAAAGTCATTGGAGGTTCTCCTTATTACTATACCTTACTAGCAGACTAGTGATACGGAGAACCTTCCATGCGATATACTTCAATTCCACAAAAGTTCCTTTCTCAATTCGATGGACCATACATATTTTTCTGATATATTGTGGCTTACATTTTTGTTTTTGAAAAATGGAAGTAGGGGCAGAGGAAGAGAGGGGGAGGGAGTTAACAGAGAGGGAAAGAGAGGGAAAGAGAGGGAAAGTCAGAGTGAGAGAGATTGAAATATAGACAGAGAGGGGCAGTAAGATAGAGATTTTCTTTTTCTTTCTCTCTCTGTCTACACACATACATACGCACACACACACACACACACACAAACACGCACAGTTGCACATTATTATAAACATACACGACCTATCCTATAAAAAGAGAAAGAGACAGAAAGACAGCGGCAGTGAATAAAGAGAGAGAAATAAAGAGAAGGAGGAGGACAGAGAGAGAAGGAGGGGGGGGGGGACGGGAGAAGAAAAGAAGGGGAAAGTAGAATGTAGATTACAGGATGAGATAAAGATTAGAATTTAATCATCGAGCATTAAATTTCAAATTTTTTATGGTAAAAAACAAACAAACAAACTTAGATTTCATTTTTGTACGCGGGTCCGAAACTGTTATTTGTCTATGGGCGGCATTTGTGATTTATAGCAAACTTGATGGTTCTGCACCGAAATCAATCTTACCAACTGATTTGTTTTTCACTCCCAAATACAATATCAAGTATATTTAATGTCAACATTGGCCTTCATAACCATAATACAAGGAGTAAACAATGTTTTCATCGTTGGAAAGTTTCATACGGTTTTGAGTTAAAGTCTCTGCGCTTTTATCTCCCTATAATTTGGAATGTCATACCGAGCAATATATCCAATTGCCATAGTCAACGATTATTTAAGAGATCACTGAAAAAAAAAAGGTAACTCTATTGTTTAATACATGTATGTACCTGCCGTTCCCATCTCTGACATGTTTTATTGTTTAATTGTTTAATTCTCTTTTTTCTTATCTTACACACTTACTTTATTATTGAAATTGAATTTTAAATAATTATGGTAAAACGTCAACTTACTTCCAAGAGCTTTTTGTTAGAGGACCTCTAGACAAGGCCTTTGCGGCTTTTTAAGTTTCTCTATTTTCTCATTTTCACTTTGTTTACCTTGGTTACAAACGCATTGTGTCATACTTGTATACTCATCGCAGTTACAAGGTTTGGGTAAGAACATGATGTTTTTATTGTTATGTTTATGTATTGTATATTTTTATGGAAATGGAAATAAACGAACGAACGAACGATATCGATCCTGGGACTGATTTTGATTGTTCTTCTTTCGTCATATTTCATCAAAAAGAATACTTTAGAACCTATAATTATAGTTGGGTTTTTCCGCCATTTTTTATTGAAAAAAAATAAGCGTGATTGTTGTGATATAATGCTGATCCTTGCCAAATTTCTTGATTTTTGAAATACATC
This sequence comes from Heliocidaris tuberculata, assembly GCA_025618425.1. Classification (NCBI taxonomy): domain Eukaryota; kingdom Metazoa; phylum Echinodermata; class Echinoidea; order Camarodonta; family Echinometridae; genus Heliocidaris; species Heliocidaris tuberculata. Next base: position 444,105 of record CM046849.1, read on the forward strand.
ACAAAAAGGATACATTATATTTAAGCTAAGTCAGAGTTAAGAAAATTCCACTTAAATGACAAAGGGCTAATGGGAACATCAACAGCAAATTGAAAAGCAAAATCATTCTTAACCCATGAGTCATGCAAATACAGGTACATTCATCTACAGTAAGCTTGCTAAACACAATCATATCATTTTATTCACAAAGAGCAGCGGTGCATTGAATACATGCATGGGGTGGGGGGGGGGGGGGGGGAGGGGTGACACACAAAATCACAGAGTCACATAGTTACACACGCTTTCGTGGATGCCCCCTGGCTACGCCTAAGTATGTCTATGTGTATGTTCGATGAGATCGTGTTTATACATTGCTTTGTGAGAGGTAAACCCAAATAGAAAACAAATTATAAATTGTGTAATGTGCATTGTGCCCCCCCCCATTTAGAAAAGATTGCGACCTGCAGAAACGTGTTATGTATGCCCCCCCCCCCCTCTCTCTCTCTCTCTCTCTTTCTCTCTCTTTCTCTTTCTCTCTCTCTTCCCTCTCCTTATCTGCTGGCCATCCCGCTTTAGCAAGCCCTGTTTTTGTCTTTCGTAACACTCTGTTCTTTGGAAAATAAACAGGGGGGCTCAACTCCGCTTCTGCATCCGGCTTTCCATGGGGGTATGTCCGGCGGGCGATATTTTTTTTCGGAGGATGGGAAAGTCACTAGAGCAAAATCGACGCTCCTGATTGGCTTATAAACTCTTGATATAGGTATGATTCAGTCGTTTTGTTAAAATGCAGAGTATAGTGTGTCAAGCACATGCACAGTAGAGCTATACAATGTATATTTATACCGTACCGAACATGCATCCAGTGTACTACCTGTGTACAATCATGCAGCGGGCAAACTATTATCCGGATTAAACTATCGAACATATCAATCTGATGAGGCAACATGAATTGCGAATGTGACAGTAGACAGATCCATTCGACCTTAAAAGTAAGAATTCACTGACAATGTTTACATTCAAGTTTGTGAAATTGTGCTGGGTCGGCAAGGCTTATAGTACACGCGCTGCTTAACTCCAGGCTATCTAACATTGTAATACTTGTATGAGTTATACCGTAGAGTAGATCTAAAGTTGTAAGGGCCTATTTAATTTAGGGGCCTTACAGGCTTCCGTCCGTCTTGGAGGAGAGCCTCTAATTCAAAAGGAAAAAAAAAAAAAAAGTTATAAAACTCCTTCAAACAGACGGATTTTTCTGTCTACTGTCTAGGTAACTTAGACTAGATCTAGGCTAAGGCGTAGGCCTAGGCTAGGGAATATGTTCTGTTTCAATTGTACGCATCTACTGATCTGCCTTGGAAGTGAACACATTTTTCTGACAACAAACTACAAATGCCGATGGCATATTGAATGTGAAGGCATAGGTCTACTCATGACATAGGCCCCACATACCACAACCTACACCCTAACCCTAATGCTAAACCCTGCATTCAGATTTCAGTAAGCTCGAGTTTTGGCAGGCTTCAGTTTACTGTCCACGTAGGCCCTATTATATCCTAGTACTGCATACTCACGGACGCTACGTACAGCTAATACAGGTACATGCTGGCCGATGATAATAAGTATATTAAAGGCCCTTGCTTTAGGCCCTTACAACTTTAGATCTACTTTTTTAATCATTTAAGTACTGCAACGTTAGATAGCCTGGAGTTAAGCAGCGCATGTACTAAGCCTTGCCGACTCAGCACAATTTCATTAAAAAATGTAAACATTGTCAGAAGGGATCTGTTTACTGCCACATTCGCAATTCATGTTGCCTCATCAGATATAGGTTGCGTTCATGCGAACAATTTTTTGGCCCAGAATCACGGTTTTGAAAGACGTTTAGTTTAAAACACGGTTGCGTTCATGCAATTTTTGGTCGGTCGTAAAAATAAACGTGTTTGAGATAGCCAAACTGAAACGCAGAAAAAAGTACGTTTTGTAATACGTTTCTGCCAGAATCTCTGTCGCTGAAATTCCATGAACGCAACGGAAATCTCAATCATGACTCTATGACATCATTAGAGTAGAAGAATAGATGAGAGAAGGAGAACTATAAAAGGAAAAAATAAGAAACAAAAAGAGAATATGAGGATAAAAACAAAAAATAACATATAAGGAAAGACAGAAATTATTTAAGAGAAGATGAAAGAAAGATCAAAACAAAGAATAAATTATAGGAAACATAAAAAGAAAGGAAAAACATGATAGGAAAATAAAAACAAAAATAACATAGGGATTGATAGAATGAGAAGGAATGAAGAAAATTAAAAAGATGAATAGAAAAGGATAGATGAAAAGATAAAAAGAAGGAAAGAATAAAAACAAACAAGGAAAAAGGATGACTGGATAAAACAAAGAATAACAAAACGACAGAAAGAAAGAGAAGATGATAGAGAGATTGAAAAAGAATATCTTAAGGAAAGACAGAAAGAGAATATAAAAAAAGATCAAAACAAAGAAGAAAACAAGAAAGACAGAAAGAGTAGAAATATCAAAACAAAGAAAAACATGAGGAGAGATAGAAAATAAAAGCATGATAGAAGAATAAAGACAAATTACATTATCATCAAAGGAAAGACAGGAAGAGAAGAAGAAAGAAAAATAGAAAATAACATAAGAAAAGATAGGAAAAGAAGAGAAAGAAAAATAAAGAGATAAGAAAGAAGGAAAGATAAAAAAAGGATAGAATAAAAAAAGAAGAGAAGATACATAGATGAACAAAGAATAACATTGGGAAAGATCGAAAGAGAAGATAGGAAGATATATAAAGAAAAACGAAGTTAATGACAAAAGAAAAGAGGCAGAAGGAAAATATTGGAAAAGTGCACGCCGAAATTGATTTTGCGCAAAGGCGGAGCGAGAAATGCACTGATGAACGCTCTCCACATGAAACCGTGTTTTAAAACGGCGTTTTGTATTGTGGTTCATGTTTGTGATTCTAGCTTCAAAAATTGCTTGAACGCACCCTTAGATGGATATGTTCGATATTTTCATCCGGATAATAGTTTGTACACAGGATGCATGTTGGGTATACGGTGTACATCGTGTAGCTATACTGTGCTGCAGCTTGACTCACTATACTCTGCATTTTAACAAAACGACTGAATCACACCTTTCTCAAGAGTTTATAAGCCAATCAGGAACGTCGATTTTCCTCTAGTGACTTTCCCATCCTCCGAAAAAAAATATCGCTTCCGGCGGGTCAAAAGTGCACACTGCTCCCACTTTTCATGTATTAGCCTATGAAGCCGAATTTTTTTCAGTGTACCAGCGAAAATCAGATTTTGGCCTGCGCGCAGCGCGTAAAAGTATTGAAATTATAAATATGAATATTCATGACCTTTTATAACTAATTAACATAAAATTGAACTGTAAAAGACTTGTACTGTAGCTGTGCAGCCAAATGAGAAGCAGTAGACTAAGATGAAGAAGAAGAGGAAGATTTAGGATTTAGAAGATTTAGGAGGAAGAAGAAGAAGAAGAAGAAGAAGAAGAAGAAGATGATGAAGAAAAAGATGATGAAGAAGAAGAAGAAAAAAAAAAGAAAAAGAAGAACGAGAAGAAGGAGAAGAAAAAGAAGAAAAAGAAAAAGAAAAAGAAACTTCGAGTCTCAGAAGGAGAAGAAGAGAAAGAAGAAGAAGAAAAAGAAAAAGAAAAAAAGGAGAAGAAGAAGAAGAAGAAGAAGAGGAAGAAGAAGAAGAAGAAGAAGAAGAAGATGATGAAGAAGAAGAAGACAAAAAAAAGAAAAGGAAGAACGAGAAGGAGAAGAAAAAGAAGAAAAAGAAAAAGAAAAAGAAACTTCGAGTCTCAGAAGGAGGAGAAGAAGAAGAAGAAGAAGAAGAAGAAGAAGAAGAAGAAGAAGAAGAAGAAGAAGAAGAAGAAGAAGAAGAAGAAGAAGAAGAAGAAGAAGAAGAAGAAGAAGAAGAAGAAGAAGAAGAAGAAGAAGAAGAAGAAGAAGAAGAAGAAGAAGAAGAAGAAGAAGAAGAAGAAGAAGAAGAAGAAGAAGAAGAAGAAGAAGAAGAAGAAGAAGAAGAAGAAGAAGAAGAAGAGGGGGGGGGGGGGGGGTTGGAGGTCTCGTCACAAAGATCTCCCATTCTCAAAGTCTACGACTTACAGAAGGCAACTGTACTGGGCATAACGAGACTCGTTAAGACAACTCTTAGACAATAGATCAACTACAAGTTGCAATTAATAGAAATTAGTGCTTTTTGTTGAAGTAAAGTTTTTTCAAGGATACACGGACTTAATCCTTTTCTGCAGATGTTATAAGGCATATCAATAATAAGTGACATTATGTTGTCACGATGGGAGGGGAAGGCCCTGGCCACGACAAAGTTCAAAACGGCTTCCCCTCAAAGGAAAACTAAATATTCACCCTCAGGTTCCTATATTTTAATCTTTTGTCTCCCTAAAATTTAATGATTGAGACTTCAATTGAATTAACTCTTGCCACCTCCTGCATCAATTGGAATCATCATTTATTTACTTTTTTTTTTTCATTTTCCCACTTTTCTTTTCTGTTGTAGCCCTCATGCGATATCAAATTTCCCTTTATTGACCCATTCATTCCCTTCTGCCTTGCAGATATGGCATATCTGATGTAAAACTGAATTACAAAGAGAAAATGTGCACTCCATTTGTACCCCATGCGCTGGCTGCCGGCGCATGTGCTCCCCATTTATTTTGTACCCCCCCCCCCCCCCCCAAAAAAAAAAAAAAAAAAAAACGGCTTCAGTAATATGAGTAAAATGAGTCCATCAACAAAATCCCCACACACAACACGTAGCACTTTCTTACGAAAATCAGTCTGTCATCCAGTAATTCAAGTTTGCATAAGGCTGTATTACAGAAATCCACCATCACATTTCAGAACACATACCATAATATTATTGTGCCTGCATCATCATCATCATCACCACATCTTTCACAAAATTATGGGGAAAAACAACAGAAAAAGTTTCTCATTGTGAAATGATGTTTAATAAAATAACTCAATTATCAACGTTAAACGTAATGCTCTCTTCAAATGCCACATACAGATTATAACATTTAGTTCATGGACAACAAATCATGGGGCGGGGGGGGGGGGCAGTACCAATTTCTATTTTTTGTTTCTATTCTTTTTTGCAAGCAAACAATTTTATTTTCTTCTAGTGACATCCGATATAGGTGGATTGTAATGTATATTCATATACTGCCCTTATGCCCAATATGATATAAGGTCATGTTTGTCCAAATATTGGTAGCTTTGACAAATTGGGGGCGGGCTAAAACTCCCAAGCGCCTGATTCGTCTGTCATACCCCAGAATGAATTGCACCTATCATGATTGCATAGATAAAAAAAAGTGAACGAATTAAAGATTCTAGAACCATTTGTGTTTAAAGATATAGAATCATAGCTATCTCAGGACAGCTTCAAGGAGCTGATGAAAGGGATTATCACTTCAAGGTTAAAGATCAAATAGAATATCATGATTAAATCTGAATGCACTACTTATGCTTAAATTTATAAACACAAGTTGCATTAAAGCTGATTAACCAAAATCATTTTTATCATAATACAGTCATGCAACATTTTTCAAAATCTTTTTCTAATTACTTTGGAATTAAAAGGAATGTTATTTGAATTTACAAATTTACTGGTTATACATTTATTTAGAATTTAAAACTACATTAGCCTTACGTGATGGGATAATTGAATGTGCATAACTTAAAAGGTTTTTTTTTTTTTTTTTTTTAGTATTTTAAGTGTGACAATAATCTAAACTGATTGTCCTGTATTTTAGACCAAAATATTGATCTGTATGATAGTATCAAATAAAACGAATCGTATGATGAAATTTATGAAAAAATGAAGAACAACAGAATACATAAGAAATCCATAAAACAATGAAATACATCCAAGTGTAATGACTTTCTCATAATCATGTTTAAAATGGGCCAGTTATGCCAACTACAAGTTTTTCAATTACATACACATTAACATGGACATGTAGACCTACAAAAGGGACATCAGTGGTAGCCAAAGTATTCAAAGTATTTAAAAATTACAAATTTTGGGGTGTTATCTATAAAGGGTCCAAGAGTAAAACATCAAGTGATTGCAATAAGGGCCATTCAATAGCCTTGATACAATCTCCCCCCCCCCCAAAAAAAAAAAAAAAAAAAAAAAAAGGTTTATTGGTCAAGTTCAACACACACCCAACTTTACAAATCTGCTTGATTCCCCTTTAAATAGCTCTTTCCAATTGACCCATATTTTGACATTCAGTAGTTCAATGTCCAGCTCTGAAATATATGCATCTCTAGGAGATTTAGAATATTTGCCGTTATGTAAATTAGCAATAAATATCTCTTTAAAAAAAAAAATCAAACTTGAAATAATAATAAAGATGAGGAATACTTTGATCCTTTATGACTCCGAGGCATTACTACACATTCAACAAGCTTTGTAGCTGATGAGCTTCCTTGGACAACCTGCATAATCAAAACAAAAAGAAAGAAAGGAAAAATTAAACTTCTTGTAGACTGTAGACTGGATTTTAAAGAAGGAAAAAATGGGTACATCTCTACTTTTATGTTACAATTAATTTTCTTCTTCTTCAAATGATAGAAATGTAAATCTAGGTTTAAATTTTTCAACAGAAGTAAATATTTTCCATTACAAATTTGATCCAAGACAGACCTCTAGTAAACTTCGAAATGGCAAATCAGTAAGCGAGTAGATCTACTGGACTTCAGAATTCGATTTTGACTCTACAGATTAGGGGTCTACAAGAAAACACGTACACGCCTATTGAGTTTAAATACTATTACTAGGCCCTATATCATAATCTTACAGAGTTAATACTATTACTAGTAGAACTACTTCTAAGCTATGGCCACATTGAAATTTACACTTAGAGGTCGACATTTTCAAAAAAACAATTTTACCTTGCCAGTTGAACTTGGGTTTCCTGCAGTGAGTGGATGACAAAATCTACAGCCTAGGTAGGGTCTATCACGATATTGGATGATCTAGCCCTGGTCCTGGTCCCCCTGTGACTGTGTTCCACTACTTTGGTCCATTCAATGTCAATGATAGCTCTGCAATCAAAAGAGAACAAAAATTTAGGATCGTGGTTGTAATAAAAGCATAGATCTACTGTCTAGATTATCAGATATCATAGATTTATACTCTCATTCTCAGATCTACTGTCTAGTCTCTAGTCTAGTGTCAATGGTGACTCGTCAATGGTTGTCACGACACAAAAGAGGTGTAGATTCTAGACCTAGATCTATTTCAGCCAAGCCCAAGCCAATGATCAAATTGAGACCACTCTTTTCTCCTCTTAGTAGTCTTACTCTTAGTCTTACTTAGTAGCAGCTTAGGCTTAGGTTATAGAAACTAAAGTCTGTAAAGAACATTTTGATATGGGTCGAGAACGGAAGACATTGCCATTCACATTCTATGTAGATCTTTCTGGACCCTACCTAAACAAAAGTCAAAGTTCGAAGCGAAGGTCTAACGTTAGGTCTATAGCCCTAGCCAGGGCACCTACAACATTTTGCTCTCGTAGGCAAAGCGCAGTAGCCGGCCAGGATCGGCGAACCCAAAACTAACAGACCGCTGGGCAAGATCTTACCCGGCGCGGCCCAGAGTGAGGATCTTGCGCATTCAGTGTTATGAACAATCTTGAACAGGTCCAATCTACCGCAGATTGTCGGTAATGAAGTCAAGCGAGGTTTGAGCACTATCATAATATACAGATCTACGGAAAATGTCTGATCTTTTCGAAAAATATTACCAGTACCCTATTCAAAAGGACGGTTTTATAGTTCAATCAAAGTTGATAACTTTCTTTTGTCATGCAAGAGAGAGGGGACTGGGTGGGATGTGGGTTAATACGTTTTGTACAGTGAACTCACTCGCTGCCACGACGAACACATCCCAATCATTAAGAGGAACGATAATCAAAATTGATATTTACTTACATTTCAAGGCATCATACGGCCTCACTTTGATGTGAATGTTCCCTGCAGGATTTTCTGCTTTCGTAAGATTTACTAGACAAACTCCTTCTAAAACAAAACTTTTTAAAACACAAAGTTTTTTTGAGATTTGTGTTGAAATGGCACAAAAGTAGCAACACCGCTACGGCCGCCATTTTCCCTATTTCGTGTCCAAATTGTAGGGAATTGTGGGAATGAAAAAAATGTTTTATGTATGATCTTATACATAAAACATTATGTTAATACGAGCCACTAACCAATCATCGAACAGTAATTGATGAGTTTTTGAGGTCATTCGTCATGAATAAACATTTATTCAAATTGACCCTCCTAGATCACTGTTCAAATTGGACAAAGCTCCCACAATGCATCCAATGTAAAGCCTATGGTGTGTCAAAGGTCACATTTTTAGTTGAGTCTCTAGCCCTCCTTCGAGGGCATACTGGTATGATCGAATCTCTTT
>CM046849.1:453081-475581 GCA_025618425.1 Heliocidaris tuberculata
AGTTCTCCGCTTCAACGTTTAAAACAAAGATACGGGAAGGAATTAATGAAGTCGCCCATCGGCCTGCAGGCTTTTCAAATGCGCCGCTCCAAGACCCGAAGCCGTGCAAAAGGAGTTTCCTCGAATGTTGTGTCCTTCTTTCCCCCACCTTTTCGCTCAATTCTCGTCTTCCTCCTTTTTGTCTCACCAATGCTCAAATCGAAAACAGAGTATTTGGATTCGTTGAAATTGATATTTGATGGAAATGATGAAGAAGAGAGAACTGTTCAATAGTTGTCCGAGTGACAGTGCAAGGACGTTGTCTCATTACGACCGGAGAGACTCGGCAATGTTTGGGGATGAGCAGACGATGATGCGATGTGCCCTGGATTCGACAAAACTGTATTCTCGGTGTATTTTGCCATGCATGTCTCCCTCTTTCGGCAAATACATCACAGTCTTGACTACTTTGGGATTTATTGATGGATTTTTGTCATTATTTTGCTGTTTCTTCTTATTCTTAATTTTCACTTGATGCATTTTATTCTTCTTTTCTCTATATATTGTTCTTTTTTGCGGCTTTTAATCTGAATTTTTTGGTTTTATTTCCTTCTAATTGCAGGGCCCTCACAGGGAGAACAGTAGGGAGAACAGTATATAATACTTGTGAGGCTACCCTGGGTAAACAAGACATATTATTTATTATTATTATTATTTATTATTATATTATTATTATTATTATTATTATTATTATTATTATTATTATTATTATTATTATTATTTATTATTATTATTATATTATTATTATTATTATTATTATTATTATTGTCATTATTATTATTATTATTATTATTATTATTATTATTATTATTATTATATTATATTGTTATTATTATTATCACTATCATCATCATCATTATTCTTTTTTTTTCTTTATTGATCTTATTCTCATTTTTTTGTAACTTATCAAAAAATGAATACTGATCATTCTTTGTTGTAATATTCAATACAACATTAGTTATTTAGTAGATGTATGATGTAGATTGTAGAGATTTGATTGACGAAAAATTTATTTTAAAGATTTAACTAACATCATAAGTCTTAAAAGAGTCTTTACCAACTACTTTAAATGTTTGTTAGTATACACTTGAAGTGAATGAACAGTAATAACGTTGACTGCAGCTTGAGAAAAATTCAAACATTTTATATATTTACTATAACATGTTGAATACAATTTTCATTACGATCTAGCCATATGAAATCGATTTAAGATTTGAGAGGAAATATTGATATTATTCTCAAGTAAAGGGAGAATCTAAAAGCGATTTTGCTGAACATAAGATCATAAGAGTGCGTGAACTCTAAATGACTTATCTTCTCTCCTCGAGCATAGATGAGGGAGAAAATGGATCAAAATGGACAGAGTTTAAAAGTGTTCTTGTCTGAGGAGCATCTTACGTCTAATCCATATGTTCATGTTTATCACGCTATAGAACGTAAAATGGAGCAATGGCCTCCTCAATGTCCCCTATTTTTTCTATTTTTTTTTTTTTTTTTAGCTTTATAGGGAGGGGGAGAGGGGCTTTCAAATTTTCATTAACAAACATAATTATGTCCCGTACACTGTAAAAAAAAAAAAAATTGCCGTTTTTTCACGGGAAATTTCTTGGCAGTCAGGATGCCGGGAATGTCCGTTTTTCCACAGTACATGTAAAATAACAGATTTCCTTTTTATTTTTTTTATTTATTTATTTATTTTTTGAATAGTAAAAACTTTATTTTCTTACAGAAAAATCTATGTAAATTAAAACGGAACCATGGAAACGATTTGTTATTTAACAGGGTAACTTGTTAAAATATTATAATTTTTCTTTTTTAGCAGTGTTTTATATCGGGCGATTGTAAATATATTCTGATTTCCGGTAAACCAACAAACTTGCTGTTGTTTTACAGGAAATAACTGTAAAATTGTAATAACGGCAATAACTTGTAGTCCCAACGGCCAGAAAGTCTGTAGTTTCACATTTATTTTTTAAAGTGTAACCTATCCTCCTTTAATTTATCTTAATCTCTACGTTAATCTATCCTGTCCTATCCAGTTGGTTCAATCTAGTGCAATCTGATATATACCCCTTATAGTTTTTTATGCCTTTGGTGACAGTTAGTAAATCGGGCAACCCCAAACCATACGCTACTAAAAATTCATGAATATTCATATAAGTGTTTTCCCCACTATTTGGTAATTTAACAGGGTAACTTGTTAAAATATGAGAAAATGGTTTTTTTAACAGTGTTTCATGTCTGGCGATTGTAAATATATGATGATTTCCTGTAAACCAACAAACTTGCTGTTGTTTTACAGCAAAAGGACTGTAAAATTGAAATAACGGCAATAATTTGTAATTTCAAGGGCCAGAAATCCTCTAGTTTTACAGTTATTTTTTACAGTGTAGAAGAATAGGAATAATTATGTGGATATCTACACATTACGGAATAAAGGTTCAATGTTTAACCTTAAAACGGTGCAAAGTCAGTGGCCCGTATTCTCGAAAGGCGCTTAACTTATTATAAGCAACCGCCTAAGTGTGTAGATTTAGGCCACCGAATTATGGAGAGCCAAATGTCACCCTCTTTTGATCCTACAAAATCACCATAGTTCTGGGACTAAATGCAAATACAAAAACTGACACGATAGAAATGAATTCTGATGCTCATTTCGTGCCAAAAAATAATTTTGTTTCTTTATTTTGTTACATAAATATGGTAATTCATACGGGACTAAGGAGTTGACGAATGGCCTTCCATAAAGCAGTGGCATAAGTTAAGCCGGGCTTAACTTAGGCCACTTTCGAGAATACCGGCCAGTATCCCTATTAAACATGTTAAAGGGAGCAAAATCCGATAAGAAATAAGAAAGTTATGATTTTTTGAAGTTGCTATCAATCAAATACGAAGTGATAACTGACGTATCTTGCGAGCTCCTCTTCCATTCGCCCTGTACCCCCAAAATTATTAATATTTAAATTTTCTCTAAAAGAAAATATTCAGTCACAAATGCACCTAAGATATAATCATCGCTCATATGTTTTAACACAAAACCTGTATAAATAAATCTATTCCTTCATCAAAAACCAATGAAATGAAAATTTATGAGAGTTTCTGTACTTAGCAAAGGGGAGACGGGGGCTCGCAAGATACGTCACGGAGTTGCCAATTTATGTTTGATTGATTACAAGTTCAAAAATGTATAACTTTCTTATTTCTCATCGGATTTTGCTCAAACTTTCACTAATCTGTTTCTCTCATTTTCTGCTTTTATTTGAATCAACTTAATAACAGGGTGGACTTTCCCTTTAAAAGGTTCGAGTTCAACGTTTTAAGGGTTCAACTCTATTGCTCCCTGAAAGGTGCTCATTTGCATTTCATGGCGTTCACTCTTTATTCAAATGTCGTTTAGGGACCCTTTTATGTTATCGAAAATTTGTGTGCCTTTACTAGTGCACCCTTAAGACAGTAAAATTGATTCCTAGTTTCTCATCCGGATGTTTTAGAAAATGGGGAGGAGAGGTTCTATGTTATTTATTATTTTGATATTTTTCCCGGACATGAAAACGCTACTGGGTCAAATTCCAAACAAATTTTCTTTATTCAATTTTATTTGTACATGAACATCTGAGGCACAAAACAGGATGAAATCACATTACATTAATAGTGTTTTTTCTTCATTCTTGAGATATCCTCAGATCCTTGTTTATTCCGTTTCAGAACAAAACCAAAAAAAATAAAAAAAATTGAGGCGTACCGAAAAGGGGAAGGAGGAGGGGACGAAAAAACTACGAATTAATTTAATTTGTCCTTATGTTATTGAAATCTGTTCCTTTACTGGTGCAGCGCTTAAACCTGTTAAAGGATAATGAAACCCTGGGGAAATATCCATTTTAATGAAAAGAGAGGATAGAGAGAAGCAATTTTTAAAAAGTTCCATCAAAATCGGTTACGAAAAGAAAAAGTCATGAAGGTTTGAAAAGTTTCAATTTACTTTTTATGGCGATCCTCAAATTGGCAATGTTGCTTGAAAATGGCAGGTTTAAGTAGTACAACTCTCAATATGTTTTGTACACAAAATTTCCTATTTTCTCCATTATCTCTAAAGATGCTGATTGTCTTTTTGTGAACTCAACATATGTTGTGTCAAATACATTTTCCCATGATATATCTTGAGCTAAGAAGGAGACAAGTTGCACCTTGAGAGATAATGGGGAAAATATGATTTTTTTTTTTTGTACAAAACATAATTATGGAGAGTTGTACTACTAAACCTGTCACTTTGAAGCAACATTGCCAATTTGAGGATCGCCACAGAAAGTAAATTGAGACTTTTCAAACTTTCATAAATTTTTCATTTCGTAACCGATTTTGATGGAACTTTTTTTAAATTGCTTCTCTCTATCCTCTCTTTTCATTAAAATTTATTTTTCCTCAGGGTTTCATTTTCCTTTAATGTTCATATTTTCAACCATTTTTAGTGCAGCTGCTGTTGCACCCTTTTGGGGTGCAAACCTGAACATTTATTTCTTACACTTGGGTTATTTCGGAAGTGTAAATCTCTTTTCAATAGCTATAATTATGAGAAGTATTTGATACATGATAAGTATCGGTTCGGTGACAATGTAATAAGTTTATACATCAAACAAAGATAAAGGTATTGAGAAGAAAATAAAAAAATAAGAGAAAAAACAACATTACTGACCTAAACATGAAACGGAGAGGCATGCTCTAGTAAGCAATGCTTTTGTGGAGCATGCCCCAAGAAGTAATTAGTGTCTCTATCAAAACATTTGACTAATAGTCCTGTTTTAAGCTCGCTAACATAGCTAATAATGTAATTTTTCAGTGTTTTTGGTATCATAAATGATTAAACAAGAGCACTTTCACTTCACCTTCCACGACACTTTGCTCTTTTTTTCCTTAAAATTGATTCAGGCATACAGGCTAGCTATAAGTCCCTCGTTTTGTCGAGGAGCGCTAATAAAATTAGTTCGTTGTCCTTTTTACCCCGAGTCACAACGTATATATTTGAATTTTGATGGCACGGCCGCGCTTTCTGCACTTTTTCGGCAGAAAATGGCCACATTAAACCGGACCCCCGATGCTTTTAAGAGCCTCCTTTGAATCGCAATTCGATAAAAACCGCCAGCATTCACGTGCTGGAACATAGGAAATGCACAAACCTCAAGTGTGAAATTGATATAGTGTGAATAAACTTGAGGAATGCTTGATTTGATGTGTAAAAGTTTGAGGAGGTTTTTAGGGTTCCGGGAAATTTTACCACAGTCGCCTCTTTCCTCATTTTAAAGCATAGCACAGTTCGGTGCCGTAGATTTGAAAGTGTCGTTATTTTCTTTCAAAACTTTGGCCTAGTTTACAACTTTTGGGGAGATAGAAAATATTTTGTGATGATTAATTATATATTTCTACAAATTTGTTCCCATATTACCATCCATTAAAAAAAAAACATTATTGTTCTGTCTAAGATAGATAAAGAGATGCACATAGTAAAACAAAATAGAAGGCTGTCTTTGATCACAGACATACTGAAGTTTTTCGTCTTGCAGTTATCAGATTAGGAATAATCAGAAAACCGATATCAAACAAATTCTTGTTTATGTTCTGATGTGTGGGAGTATGTCTGTATTCATATTGTAGCTATTCTTCCATTATTCCTTCCAGTGTGTTACACTAACAAAAAATATAGTACTCTTCCTTTCTTTTTACTGTCACACTATTAGACAGGAAGGAAAAGAAAGAAGGAAAGAAAGAAAGAAAGAAAGAAAGAGAAATATATGTGATAGAAGAAAAAACAGACTGACAGATTATGATTGGTTAGTTGATTGAAGGAAACAAAATCTATTTCTCTCTCTCTCTCTCTCTCTCTCTCTCTCTCTCTCTGTCTCTCTCCCTCCCCCTCCCCCCCCCCCCCCCCCCCCCCCGCGATGTTCTTTCTGTATATCTTTCCAGCTCCTGGGGGCGTCGTTTGCTCATTTTGAAGAAGGCAGGTCGGATTTTCCCTTCAAGAGAATAAATCATAATTATTTGCCGACAAGGGTAAAAAGTTGTTTTCAGATTGCTAAATTTGCAAGTAGATATTCGTTGCCCCCCCCCCACCCCCCAAAAGGGTCATTAAATTTGTCGATTTGTCGACAACACTGTGAATATCGTAAATTGGCAACCAAAAAACGTTCAAATTTTGATGCCACACCTGACACCCTTCACGCCTCCGATCCCTATAGACACCCCCTGCCTAACTTTCATGCTTGTCTGACTCTAAGGCTCTTTCTCCACACCATATTCATTCCAGACATTCTTTTCTACACAAATTTCAGAAATAGCAAGTTTTTTTTTATTTTTTCCTTCAATTTCTCCTTCATTCTCCATCCACATTTTAGGATACATTCTTCGATACAGTTTGTCCTTTTCAAGGTTTCCTTGTCCATGGGTTAAGCCCAGCTTTGACAGTTGTCAATGTAAGTATTTTCTTAGGACCTATACTTAAATGATGAAATATACTAAACTCTTTTCCAGACTGTCTCATTTCGTAGTGGCACTAATGTATTTGGAAGTGAGGTGTGGGCAAGGGTAGAGTACCTTTATATAGAGAGTAGCGACATGGACGTCTGACTTTTCGGGAAACAAAATGGCGTTTGAATTCTTTCTATTGAGAACACCCAGGTGCTCATCGGAATTGAATAGAAATGTTACATAGCAGAGGAAACAAAATGGCGTTCAAATCATGAGTTGTCGCTATTCTCTTTATGTAGGTACTCTAGGCAAGGGGAAAATATAGCCCCCTCTCCCGACAGATTATTCATAATGAATTATATCAGAAGGTCATATCACATTGCTCTCAAACATGTACACAACAAATTTATAGATAAATTTCTCAATCTAAAATAAAATCCTTCTCGGTCCTGACCCCCATTCACGTCCATCAACCAAGACATTAGCAATAAAAATATATTGGGGAGTTGATAAAAAAGGAAATAAATATCGGATTATATATCAGTTGTTTCATGTCAGATAATGGATGGCTAGAAATGGAAAAAGAAACTATTACCCCTTTAACAGTTTCCTGCTCGCTTCATGTGCTCGCATTTTAACTTCACATTCATCATGTTCATAATCTTACTGATGCAGCTAATGACATTTCAATTTCAGTCGAGATAAATCTGTATTCATTTTAGTAAAGTGAGTCTCCAAGCAGATGCCTCATGTTCTTCTTTTTAAAATATGATTTAGGGGTAACGTAACCCTATCCACCCCCCCCCCCCTATTCTAGCAGATCTCTCCCAAAACCCCCAAAGAGGGCCCAAAGGCTTGATTTCTTCCCTGAAATACATCTAGATCACCGGTTCCCCCCCCCCCCCCCTCCTCCTCTCTTAAGCCAAGTCCCGGATACACCACAACATAATTGCTGATCAGCACGATCAACCACTTCTTGAAGTACGTTATCCTTGAATGATTCAAACACCTTCCGAATGGACCTTCTGTATACATCCGACATGGCCGGATGTGCGTCAAATCCTAGACTACTTTCTCCTTTTCACTATATTCTATACTTTAACAAAGGATTTTCCTAACGAGAAGACCGGTTGAGTTATCTGCCAGACTCATAAAAAATATGAAAGCGAGACTCGTGTTCGAGGGAAAAATAAATTCGTCCTAAAAAAAAAAGAAAAAGACTGCAACACTGAAATCAGGTCAATAAATTAAGATACCACGGTGTAAAGAAAAGAAAAAGAAAGGAAAAAATGTCTTTGTGTATAAAATGTAATGCCATTGTGAAAATTGATCTCAGGTTTTCATTTTTATGAAACAGAGAGATTGTTAGTAAAATCCAATTTGCCCTCAATTTTCAATTCCATTTTTCTGAGTCAATAACCATAATATTCTTTAAACTCATTTCAGTTTCATTCTTTCATCAAATCGATTGTAAATATTGGTGGTAAGGTGTTACAGTCTTATCATGCCTATAGAAACATAGAGTTGTTTAAACATCATAAATATATTCTTAGTCCACTACACTTAAGTATGAAGAGTTAACACTAGCAACTAATGTAAACATGATAACATGATAAATATACATAATAATACAGAACAAATACTTTTTTAATAGGCAACATAGGAAGGATGAAAAAATAAGGTTAATACTGTAATGCTAGTTACAACCAAGCTTTGGAATACAATGAAAGTAAAAAGTATTTATTTCTTGAAATATTATTACCAACAATAAGTTGCTGAATTCGATGAGTTTTCAAAAGCTAAAGCTAGGTTTGATTATTCAGTTTAGACAGAAATCAAACATAACCTAAATTTAAGTTAGTTTTAGAGTGAACAACACACTTGCGCTCCCGACAACTGCACTAACCTAATTCCTAGCTTAATCACCAACAGACCAGGGAATTTTAGTTACGTTTCCCTGCACAAACCAAGCACTAAACACAACCCTAACCAGGTGGTAAACCCTAAACCTAACCTAAAACCACATTGTAACCATAACCCTATCACCCGATATGTTTGACGAAATAAAGCCCGGAGCAAATGTCTCCCAATCAAATTTGGGATCGTCTAGTTTCAATGCAAAATTAACCCTTTCAGGACAGGAATTATCTAAGGGCTAAATTGATCACATTATGTTCTTCAAATTTGCAGCAATAATATTTTTCTTTCAGTGCTACATGGTTCTAACAAGGTGTGATGTCTTTAAAAACAATACACATGGTAAGGAATTTTGTCGAAAAGTTGGAAAAAAAATTGCCAATTTTGATGAAAAACAATGATTTTGAAACTCTCAATGTGTTGCCAATTTAAGGACTATAAAGCTTATTCTCCTTTTCAAAATTCCTGGCATCAAACCCAATATGGTAATGCAACAAAAATGGACATAGTGGTGCAGAAATGTTGTGCTCTTTCTACTTATGCATCTTGTATATTTTTAAGCGCTCTGAATCAAAGTTATTGAGCCAAACCACAAAATGTGATCAATAGTCTTGAAAGGGTTAAATGTGAGATTGAGTAGTGGTAATGAAAATAGAAGTAATCATAAGTTGTTGACTATGTAGTAGATAGGTTATCTCTTGTATTAGAAGATTTGGAATCATCACCATTTCATCACACCGACGAAATTTTGTTTTAGGGCAAATCCATAATTTGATTTTGTGTGAAAGCAGAAAAATCAGAGAAGCAGATTGGTGATAATTTGAACGCAATTGGACAAGCAATAAGAAAGTTATGATTTTTAAAAAGTTTAAAATCACTATCATATGGGAGCTTCAAATCGGCCGTATCGTAATTCAGCGGCGGTCAACTTTCCCATTCGCTCCAACACACAAAAATTACTAAAATGTCAATTTTTCAAAATATATTTAACTAGGTAGGATCTTCTTTCTTTTTGGAGGACCTATAACAATATGCCATCTACAATATATTTTGAGTTTTGCCCAGAGGGAAATGGCACTCAGGGGAAAACCGGAATTTTGTGATATTTTGGTGTACGACAAATAGGAGAGTTGACCGACAGTACGTCACAATCAATTCACCAAATTGCCATTTATTCGCATAGATGTAGTAATCTCATTTTTCAAACATTTATAAATTTCTTATTATTTGTCCGATTCAAACTTTCACCATCCTGTTTCTCCTATTTTATCCTTTCACAAAATCAGCATTTTACAAAAGTAGAAACGCAGATCATGTGACACAAACTTGTGATATCAGAATTTGGTCAATAGTCCTTAATAAACTGAGAGAGTATGTGACATTAAGCTTCCACATGGCAATGGAAAATAATGAAAAGGTTTACAAATTAATTTTCATCCTTACTCTTAATGTCTGAAAGTTCCATTCTGTTGAATGTTCATATTCCAGAAATAGAGAGTAGATTACTTCAAAGGCTTATCAACCTGAAAAATGCTCAAACGTTCATAATTCCGAAGAATACAACAGGTGCTTTCACATCCATCAGGTATATGGATCCTTCGGGATAACAAACGTTCAGTGTTGCCGACTGATTAAACCACTGGTGCTATGTGTGTACAATTTTTAGTATTTGGTAAGTCCGAGGTATTTGGTATATCTTTGTTCCATTCGTTACCAATACCAAGTATCATGTAACTATGAAAATAATAATTTTTTAAACTCTTATTTTCCTTGATTGTTGATCTTAATCCAGCTTATATAAGGTTAGCAAAATTAATGTAAACATCAGGTATATAAAATATCTTTCATGTGGTGGGTAACGTATAGGATGAATTACCTTGGACTTGGTCTATTATGAATCGTCGGGCACCGTTACAGCTAACTCCAGGGAGCTCTACCGCCACCGCCGTTACGCGGTGGAGCTAGGTACAACTAACCAAAATCTTCCTCGCCCATCAATTTGGTCGGTCGCATCGCTTAATTTCGGCAGTTAAGATAAAAATTTGTACTTACCTTTCAAGAGAATTACTGTAACTATCCAGCAGCACTTTGATTTTACGACTTTACGATTATTTCGATGAAAAAAATGGAATTTCCTCGCCAAGCCGATCTTCCCCCGTACTGTATCGCACGGTGCGATCAAGTCATTTGAATGGACGGTACAGTACGGGAGAAGATCGGCTCGGCGAGGAAATTCAAATTTTTCATCGAAATAATCGTCTAATCGTGAAATCAAAGTGCCTGCTGGATAGTTACAGTAATTCTCTTGAAATTTAACTACAAATTTTCATCTTACCTGCTGAAATTAAGCGATACGACCGACCAAACTAATGGGAGAGGAATATTTTGGTCAGTTGTACC
The DNA here is from genome assembly GCA_025618425.1 of Heliocidaris tuberculata. Classification (NCBI taxonomy): domain Eukaryota; kingdom Metazoa; phylum Echinodermata; class Echinoidea; order Camarodonta; family Echinometridae; genus Heliocidaris; species Heliocidaris tuberculata. Next base: position 463,897 of record CM046849.1, read on the forward strand.
TGGAGCTCCACCGCCTAACGGCGGTGGCGGTGGAGCTCCCTGGAGTTACGTTACAGCATGCATCACACATTCAGGGTAGACTCCACGTTCTATGGCACCGGTCTAACCTTCATCTCGGCCAATTTCAGCGACTTTCGGAAGCCGGCGAACTCGAACCAAGTCACCCCCAAGGCAAAATCATCGTCTTCAGGGCCGAGGTAGATACCGTTAAGGTTACTGTAGAGACAACCGTTGAACCACCAGCCACCGCCGGAGTAGAGTTCGGCACAGTTCTTCTTAGCGAGGTCGTTGTCACGGTCAGTTGTAGTGAATGGCATGTGGTTATGGTAGCTCAATGAATCGCCTGGAGGGAGACAATTTTGGTTGTATTTCGTTTTCATCTTATAATGCTTTATGATATATTATATTCTTCTTCTTTCGTATAATATTTTGGAGCTATAGTGACAAATCATGATTGGAGAGCCAGGCAGTCGCTAGAACATTTTGAATGGGGGATGTGACACCCAAATTTTTCCGACAAAATGCTGCATGCTAATGCAAATATTAGGGAGCTTACGAAACGGGACGGGAAAGAAACAGAACGAGGGAGAGATAACCCACTGTGACGGTCCTCGTACTCTCCCCGTCTTGTTTTCCAATCAAGTTACGAACAAGTGGACGGCAACGCACTGCAGTGTTCGGCTTCCCGACCCCACTTTAGACTGGACGCTATTTCGCCCGAGAACCGTCCTGAAATCAAACAGGACGGAGAGATACTCCGAGTCACGGCATGCGCACATCGATTTTTCGCTCGACTCTCCGTCTTCAAAGGCTCCCGTCCTGAAATCGTAAGCTCGCTAATAATAAAAGAAAATCGCAGATGTAGAGAGATATAGATGTTGATCATACGGGCCCATTTTTGCAAGGGGAGAGGGGCTGACGCCTTTTGCCCGAAATATCAACTTTTCAATTTCTAATTTTTTGCGAGCGAGCAAAATTTTTTAACTTTTCGTAGTGAAAATGTACAGAAGTTACATACCGGTACACAAGTTACATAATTATCTGGGAACCTCGCTACCCAAATATGTGGATATTCTAGCACGTCGCTGCCCGAATTTGAATATCAAAACTTTTAAAATCCTCGTGTGGGGGGGGGGGGGGGGGGGGGGGAGGGGGGGGTGCTGCCCCATTGCCTTTTGCCCGAATATTAACATTCCAGTGTTTTTGCGAGCAAGCAAAAAGAAATGGCCAGTTTTTTCTTCTTTCCTTTCTTTTTCTTTCCTTCCCTTTTCCTTTCCTTCTTTTCTTTCTGTTTTTGTTTCCCTTTCCCTTTTCTGTTTTCTTTTCTTCTTTTTTTTTTCTTTTCTCCTTTTCCTTTTCTCTCTCCTCTACCCTCTCTTCCCCCCTTTTTTTTTGCCGACAGAGGTGGAGCATTTGCCGACAGCAATTTTGAGAAGGGGTGTGACACCCCCCCCCCCCCCCCCCCCTCTCCCTCTAGGGACGCTCCTGGAACCAGCAGGGAACTCTATAAATCTCCGCTATGGGACAACAAGGAGTTTTCCTTCGTGTGGACGTGGACGGCGTCCACGTCGAAAAGTGAAGCGAAACATCATGTCGACTACTTATGTTGACTAGTGTTCAAAATACTTTAGATATCAGTCGAAGTTTACTGAAACGGCATGACGTCTTCTCTTTAGCTTTTCTTATGTTACTCTTTGTGTTTTATCCTTTTCTTATGTTACTGTTTGAGATTTATCCTTTCATTCCTCTTTCTATATTTTCCTTATGTTATTCTTCTTATATGTTATTATTTTTATTTTATGCTTTAATTCCTCTTTCTATCTTTCTTTACGTTTATTATTTGTTTTCTCCTGTCATTCCTATTCCTTTTCTTTCCTTATGTTATTCTTCGTTTTTTCCCCTAAGTTATTCTTCGTTTTTCCCTTTCATTCATTGTTCTTTCTTTTCTTTCTTTTTTTCTCTCCTTTCATTTCTCTTTCCAAGCTTCAAATGGTAATCTCGTACTAGTCAACTACATGTATGTCGACATTCAAATCGAAAATTCGGTACTGGTACATGTAGACAACGTACGTGGCATGAATATAGTCCAGACATTTCCTGGAATACCTTGTTTATTTTTATTATTACTTAGCGATAACACAATCATTTATTTCTTTCAGAATTATTTGGCAAATATTAACACATGTAAATATTTTGTGATGATTTGTTGGATTTTGTTAGAATTCATTTTACATCGTCATCAGAATGGCAAAGGTTTAAAGGGAATCTTGAGTTCTGGGAAAGGTGAAAAATAATTTGTGAGCTTTCTCATTCCTTTTATTTCACTTTGGAAGAATATCATAGTAGAAACATCCCCTGAAAAGGATTGCCCTTCAAATACTCTTGTATTCGAAATATGACTAGAAATGGCTGAAATGTTCGGGCCGAACATTCATGCCACTTGTATGTGTGGTCCCATATACCCATTTCTGTGTGCAGTACACTGCTTTTCAGCGAGATTGGGTCAATTTCTTATATATTTTGATGATTAAAAAAAAACACAGTATAAAACAATTCTTATGTAGACATGGTCAACCTTTCCCAATTGCTTTGAGACAGTTTCTTTCACAATAATTGCATGACTAGAACTTTACTTTCTCTTTAATTCGAACTAATGTTATTTATTACCTGCCGATCCATTAGGCTTGAATGCTCCGACGTGAAGCCGATAGTTGCTCCGGTAATCGCTGATCATCATTCTCTCATACTCCGCAGAAGCTTCGGTTCCGTTGAAGTCTTGGAGATCGATCCGTAGTTCGTAGTCATCCTGCGACGTCAGTCGACTCATCTTGTCCAAGCCAAGCCAGAACTCTGTGAGAAGGTTACCGAATCCCCGTCGGTAAGCTCCCCATAGGCGAGCGAAACTGACCTCGCCGTCTAGGCGACGTTGAAGGACCTAAAGGAAGTTTTTGAACAAAGAAATCATGTATATTGTAACACAGGTGATAACACAGATGATCCTGGGGGTAATTGTCCTGGGGTAGTTGTCCTGGGGGTAATTGTCCTAGAGTGTAATTTTATGTTTCATCCATTACAAGGACAAAAATGCAGTGTACATTATTGTACTGATGTAACGCCATATGATTTTCCACTGTACGATACATCGATCGCAATCGTCGAGCCACATGGAGAACAATTACCCAAATACAAAATCAAAATTGAATGATGAATTATTCCCACAAATGTAGTGTCTACTGGAAACCTACGATCTAAAATAGACCATGAACTATAAAACTCAAGAAGGCGATTCGCCATATAACCATGATAACAGGAGAACATGCAACAGTTTCCATTCTTTAGCACAATAATCGTCCTTTTTTGCTAAAGGGGAAAATGCTGGTTTACTGAAATAAAAACAAATTGGCATTTTTCAATGAAGAGTTATCTTTTAGTATTTCTCCTTCTTATTCTCCTTCTCCTCCTCTTCATTTCACGACATATGACTCGTTTCTTTTTTCTTTCTTTTTTATTCCCTTCTTTAAAAAAAACAAGAGAAAAATCTTACCGTCCAGCCACCCCCACTTGTGGACATATCGCAGAAGACCTGAAAAGGCTGCCCACACCCGTCCGGTAGAATGGTATAGACCCCAGTGACGTTGCCCACTTTTTGCTGTACTTCCAAACAGTCTCTAGGAATCACCTCAGGCGCTTCCATTATTACGAGGTGAACACCTTCCAGAGAGGGAGGAGTCTCGACTTCTGGCTCGTCATTATTAGGTTCGTCATAATCACTTAGAGTGTCTTCGTCCCTGACGATATCGACTAAATCTAAGGAAGACGAAGACGAAAGCACTTCGTCCGATGAAGACACAATGTGTGTACTCGGTGACGTGAGTGCTATTGAAATGGCAAAAAAAAATTCAGAGATTTTTAGAAGTGAAAGAAAACTGATTATTAAGAGGGTCAACTATTTCAAAAATGTATGGAAGTATTTTGGGGGAATAAAATCTGAGACTTTTCACAGAGAGGTGTTTAAGTCTATGATGTAGGACTTAGAATGATCTAAATTGATTTATGAACAAGTATTGATATTAGTCGATGTGCGAAAATTGATTACTTTGACGTCCTAACTATATACATGTATGTCATGTATGTATTTTGGATGCACCAATGAGTGTAGAACACAATCTCATTAAAGTTCGATTTGGAGTACCTGCAGGCTCCAGAAATCATATGTTTAGTTATGCATTAATTACATTGGATTTATTAGCCCCTGCTAGAATAGTCTGTTGTGACGGCTTGTTAGCTTGAAGAAGTGTATCTCACAACAACAACAACAAAAAAAAAAAAAAACATGTTCCTAAGCTTCATTGCTAATTCATGTTTCAAGCTTTAAAATTCCTATGCTTATACAACAACAAAATCCGAAGGAGAGCACTGTATATGAACGCTAAAACAGTTTTGTCCAGCTGGATAGATGAACCTCTATAATTTCACATACACAGGCCTATTTAAGTTTTCCAAAGATAATTTGATAAAATGCATCGTCACAAGATTTTAATGTAAAATCCAAGACCATGACCAAAACTGCGTATCCTAAAGAGGAGCAAATAACAATACTTCAGCATGTTCGAGAAAATTGAGATTTCATTTCTTTGCCGGGAGTTATAGAGTTTGATGTCTATCAAGCATCTATTCTAACCGTGTTTGTCGGCGTGGTTCGTATCTCTCATACTCGCTAGCCCGTCAACCGCTATCTGAAGCTTGCCCACTTTCTTGACATGGACGTTGACGGCGAAAGCGGTGTCGATACACACTTCTTTCGTCTGTCTCACCTCGTCGATAACCTGCTGTAGGGCATCGCATCCGCATTCGACGCCGGGTTTGGTCACCATCGTCTGCGCCGCTGACGGTACGACATCGATGTCGAGTTTGGCCGACGACTTTGATGGTGGAATGACGTCGGATTCTTCATCAGGGCTTTCACCTTCGAATGTAGGGAGTGATGACGAGCTGTAGCTAGTAGCTGGCGAAGACGACGTCGGGGATATGACGAGGGAGATGATGACGAGGATGACGCATAGGTGGTGGAACTTAACACCTACCCAGCATCCTAATGGACGACTGTGTCTTACCGAGATCATGATGATGTTCTAAGTCACAGGTTCACCTGCCCAAAATATTGAAATGTAAAGTCTGACGGACACTCTGAGGCTTATCGAAACCTGGTTTGTCAGGTCACCATTCAGATCGTATTGTTCTGAAGTTTTCATTCAAGTCCAAATCGCCCTGCCATGTAATCCTTTATCATCCATCCGTTCGTCCGTTCGCTTTGTTGCCAGCTTCAGGCATGAAGATTCACCTTCCACTGAATGTCATAAACGGGAATGATAATTGAGGTGATTGAACCGCAGTCTATCGTTTTGCCACTAATACTGGGGCAATCAATGCCGTCATCTTAGGGAGCAGATACTTAATGACAACGAGAATTATAACCATCAGAAATAATCCCTCTCATGAAGTTCTGAACAAAGTGTTCTCAAGCGAAAAAAAAAATTGTCCATTGCAATACATCCACGGTCTTGGCTTGTATCCTAGTTTCATTACCCGGTGCATTAAACGGTGAGACATTTACCTGTAACCACGCGGAAACGAGCTGTCACAAGGTGTTCGACATGACATAGGCGCGAGCAAAGGGGTAGTATGGAGTGGGTGGATCCAGGTAACCCTCCTGCTACCACAATCCTCCGATGTCCTTGTCTGTATACAGGATATTTCCTTATGTGGTAATGAGGGTGTTAAGTTAGCCAATAGTTTGTGGTTCAGACAGGAAAAGATACCCAACGGAAGAGAATATAGTCTATCATATTTCCTGAACTCTCCGTTGTCTGACATAATAGAAAATGTAAAATCCGATTTGACGCTGTACCTGATAGAGGTGATGGTTCGGATACAGAGTTTGGAAAACGGAGGAACCGGAGTGTGAGACCAAGTGCGTTAGTGCCTTTTGAGGACGCCTGTGTTCTTAGTACTGACTCATCTCTCGCACAGGACTAGAAACCCGAAAGATTTTTTAGAGGAAGTCATATCAACTTCATAAGTATCAACAAACTTCTCACTTAAACCCACCGCACACTATACAAACACTCTGCGATCCGATTTCGGGGGAAAAAAGTAACAGCATTTGATATGAACATTTAAACACACAAAATATTTTGACTGAGGTTCTAAATAGTCCTATTGATAGTAAAATTGAAAATGCGGTCAAATGCGAGCTGTTTAGTCGGAGGAAAGGCCAAATCGGCTCCGAGTCATATTGACGTCAGAGCAGTCCTATGATTGCCAAAGATTTTAAACTGATTTGACCCTTATTCCAGGTATAAGGCTGACAGGGCACCAAAATTCAATGATTTAGTATTTCATATTATTGTTCAAAACTTGAATCAGGTAGATCTTATTTGTTAAAATGCCCATATTTAATGCTACTGCGATATATTTTCGACAGATTATTATCAATACTTCTCCGAGAACAGAGAACGTTGGCAGTGGCCACACTATTAGTCATTCAAGAAGGAAGGGGTAGAGAAATTTTCAGTTGTGACTTTCGTCCTTCCTGAAATCCCCCTGTCATCCTCGTGCAACTTGTCTAAAATATTTGGCCAGAATCCCCCTGCATTTTCGTTATCTCCGGCCTAGAATATATCCAACAGGGAATAAGAAAAGTCATCTAGTTATATCCTGACTCGATCAGTAGGTTGCATTCAATCAAGTTTGCTGTCCATGCGATGTGCTTTCTCAACAAACCGAGATATCCCACAATGTGCATGATGCGATTTAGGTGACATTTCACTGCCTTCTCAATATCTCCGCCTGCTAAAGGTGAGTTTTCACGGGGCACGCTAACGATTCGCGAAGGATGCGAATGTCGAAAAAATGGCAAAATCCAACACTCGGAGAAGTTTTTCTCCGAATGTTTAGCGAAAATGGAGCCGTAAACCATTCAGTTTGTGAATAGTTCTCACAACGTATGTGCGAATGTCGTGTGAAGCGTTGCAGCACTATGGCCAGTCCGAATACACGAAGAACACGCGTCTAAAATGCGAACCTGAGTTGACACCTGTCTTGAGTTGGTCGGTCTCTTCGTGAATAGTGCGCTTTATGTAGGCCAGACGTCACGTGGTTCCGATTTGCCGCGAAACATGCGGAAAACGTGCGGCAAACGTTCGTGAGAACTTCGCCCGAATTCCGTAAAAATGTCGCTTGAGCAAAACGTTTGCGAAAGCGTCCTTTTTTGTTCGTGTGTATATGTATATATACTTCGTGACATTCGTAAATTAATCGTCGCGAACGGTAGGCAAATTATCAGAGGGCCCCGACGTGAAAGACTCGCGTTTGCTTCTTTGGCGAAGTCATCTATTCTCAAGAAGTACGTGAACAGTTTGTGAATAGTTCGGGAAATGATCGGACAAACTTCGCTGCTTTCGCGAGACATTCTCGAAACTGTCGGAATCAGCTTGGGGTTTCACGAAGATTTTGCGAACATCACGCACGTCGTGAGTAGGTCGTGCGCATATGAGGAATTTTTTCAGACAGTTTTGAGAACAAATCACGACCCGGGATGCTGGAAACGTTCGCCAAAAAAAAAAGAACTTTTTTGAAATTTACGCCGAACTAAAAACGACTCCTCCGAACACTTGACGACGCTTCCGAACCCGCGCATGTTTGGCGAACTTTTTGAGGCTAAAATACGAATGTTGGACTTTGCCCTTTTTGCCACGTTCGCATCCTTCGCTAATCGTTCGCTTGCCCCGTGATAACCCATTTTTAGTACGGAAGTGTGACATATCAAATCGGAACGACAGCGAAACGTGGGTGAAAATTTTGCTGTATTGACACACCCCTAGAAGTGTTTCTAAGCGTTTGAGAAGGATATATTTGTATATTGTGTGAAAGGTTTGTTGAATACCAGGCGGGAAACGCCAGACTCTGCATCCGGCATGAGATCACCATGATAACGGACTGCCAAAGAATCACTTCGTCTGCCTGTCCCCCCCCCCCCCCCCCCCCCCCACTTTCTCTCTCTCTCTCTCTCTCTCTCTCTCTCTCTCTCTCTCTCTTTCTCTCTTCTCTCCCATCTCTCTCTTTCTTTCTCACTCTCTCCCTTTTCATTTTTTCCTTCATTTTCCCCTACCCTCCCTCAATGTTGTTTAGTTTACCATCTTGATTTGCCTACGACAATAATCGGAGCTCCCCATTAGTCTGGGAGCCTGTCCCGAAAATAGTCACCCCATTTTACCCGTAAGATATGACCCCATAAAGTTATTTAGACCATCTAAGTTATTGACAAAAAGGTTGTCAGCCTGACCGTAGCCATCGGGTTTAGCCCCCAGAGCCCCCAACGTTTTTCGTCTCGCCAGCCTTCCAAAAGTTGCTCAGTGGAGTGCGGGGGAATCAGTTTTTATGGGATCCAGTTTTCCTCCGTAATTCTCTTACAAGCAAAAAAAAAAAGATTATCAGTTCTAAAAGGGGTAAAGGGGGCACACATTTTTTTTCGTCACTGGCTACGCTAGTGAGTAGGAAGTAGTATGACTGGACGTTACAAAACACCAAAAACTGACAAAAATTTCCCTCGGGATAGGGTGTCAGACGGCCCCTAAAAATTGGGTTAAATTTTTCCCCTTGAAGCCCAGGAACCAAATTTTATCAGAAGGAAGAGCTATGGATGTACATTCCAAAAATTAAAAAACTGACAAAATTGCCCCTGAAATGAAAACCCCAAAGTGCCCATTGACAACGTTTTGCCCCCCCCCCCTAAAAAAAAAATGCTCTGTATATAAAGAAAACCATTTTCTTACCTTCTGACTATGATAAATCAAAAGAGTTTTATTCAATTCAGTTCAAATTTTTATAACATAATTTTGAGTATAATAATCTTCTTTAGGTACGATTTGGTGTTAGTTGGTCTTTTAAATGATAAGTTATAAAATTGTAAAAAAAGGTATTATTTTCTCACATTTAGCCCCAGAATATCGTCAGGCTTATGTAAACACACCCATTGTCCATCTTCACCTGTTTGACAAGGCATAATAGAGGAGCTTTTCAGTATGTGGTATGTGACTGCCAGGCTGAAATATACTGTTCATGTGTTAATTGTACAGATACCAAGCAAGCTCCTCTATTATGACTTGTCAAACAGGTGAAGATGGACAATGGGTGTGCATAAAACTTGCTATTATAGTAACTTTGCTATTATAGTAACTTTTCATGGAATACTGGATTTTGATTGGCTCTTGAGCAACGTTACCATGGTAGTTACCATTGATGGCAAAGTTACTATAATAGTAAGTCTTTATGCAATGGCACCCTGACAATACTTTTGGGCTACTGTTGAGAAGCGATACATTTTTCACAATTTAATAGCTTATTAATGAAATCACCAAATGACACCAAATTGCACCCCAAGAAAGTAATTATACTCAAAATTACATAATGTAAATTTAAAATGATTAAAAAGAAGTGAATAAAACACTTTTGAGTTATCATAGTCAGAAGGTAAGAAAATGGTTTTCCTTTATATACACAGCATTTTGGGGGCAAAGCGTTTGGGGTTTTCATTTCAGGGGGTCTGACATTCCCTTCCCGATGGACAATTTTGTCAGTTTTTGTATTTTTGGAATGTTCATCCATAGCTCTTCCTTCTGACAAAATTTGGTCCTGGGCTTCAAGAGGAAAAATTTACCCCAACTTAAGGGGCCGTCTGACACCCCATCCCGATGGAAATGTTTGTCAGTTTTTTTGTTTTTGTTTTCGTTTGTTTTTTGTTTGTTTGTAATGTCCAGTCATACTACTTCCTACTGACAAAGTTTGGTACATGGGGAAGATGGGGTGAAATCGACCCGACTTTGGGGTCTTGGGGGGGGGGGGGGCTCTGGGGGCTAACCCGACGGCTACGGTCAGGCTGACAACTTTTTTGTCAATGACTTAGATGGTCTAAGTAACTTTACGGGGTCAAATCTTATGGGTAAAATGGGGTGACTATTTCGGACAGGCTCCTGGCCTACATGTATCTTTATCAGAAAAGGATAAAAAAAATGTCGGATTCTCCTCTATTTCTCCTGCAATTCAAGGGACCCCGTAACACAAAGCTTATCAATGATGGTACGATTGATGTTTGAAATTAATTGCATTGATAACTACGTGCAATAAATCACAAAAATCAATCGTGCGATCAATTACTAAGCTTTGTGTTACGGGGCGTTAACCCGGGGGGGGGGGCACTCAGTATATTGGACAGATGGGTATGTGCTGCTTTGACGACCCCCTTTTTTCAACGGCCAATCGCCGTTCTTAAGATACTCGAATTTCCAAAGACCCTGTGTTTTTCGCTTCTTGTCAGTTCCTTAGACCCCCGTTTCGAGGGTGGCTGCGGCATGCCCCCGTCTGAAGAAAAACAATGAGTGCCCCCCCCCCGGGGGGGGGGGAGGGGGGAGGGGGGAGGGGGGGCTTAAACTCTTCTCTCTCTCCCTGACGTATGTTGTCCCTGGCACGGGCACAATATTGAATGTTAATCATTCTTACACAGCGCCAGCTGTAGTTCGGTCCGGGTAATATTGACACCGCGAATCGATCTCAAAAGTTTCAGAATCTATTTTGACTCTTTTATGCAACTAAACATTTACCTATTGAACTGTTTATCTGTGATTTTTCGAAACCATTCTAGTAGATGTGAATGTGGCATTCACTGTTTCACTCTTCCTCCTATATCTCATTCTCCTTCTCATCTTTTATCTTTCTCCTCACCTTTACATCTCCCCTCCTAGCCTCCAATCCCTACCTGCTGCTCTTTTTTTTTTTCATTCATAACACCTTATTTTGTAGCTATGAAAATTGTATGCACTGTTTCAGAATCTCTCCCTGACGTATGTTGTCCCTGGCACGGTGCACAATATTGAATGTTGATCATTCTTACACAGCGCCAGCTGTAGTCCGGTCCGGGTAATATTGACACCGCGAATCGATCTCAAAAGTTTCAGAATCTATTTTGACTCTTTTATGCAACTAAACATTTACCTATTGAACTGTTTATCTGTGATTTTTCTAAACCATTCTAGTAGATGTGAATGTGGCATTCACTGTTTCACTCTTCCTCCTATATCTCATTCTCCTTCTCATCTTTTATCTTTCTCCTCACCTTTACATCTCCCCTCCTAGCCTCCTATCCCTACCTGCTGCTCTTTTTTTTTTTTTCATTCATAACACCTTATTTTGTAGCTATGAAAATTGTATGCACTATTTCAGAATTTTCCCCACCCCCCTCTCTCTCTCTCTTTCTCTTTTCCCTCCCTCCCTCCCTCTCTCTTTCTCTGTCTCTCTCTCTCCCCATCACTCTCCCTCTCTCACCCACTCTCTCTCCCTCCCCCCCCCCTCTCTCTCTCTCTCTCTCTGTCCCTTTCCTCAACTATCTTCCTCTTCATGTTTCTTCCCTCCTTGCCCTTATTTGAAATAACATAATGCGATATGTAGTACTGTGCAAAATCATTGGCCCGAATTCACAAAGGTGGTTTCAATTTAGACCATGGTTTATGCAGATTTCGTGGTATAAATACGCTTGATTTAGCGCGTACACTTAAAAAGATCCAATAATGAACGCGCGCCAGTCGCGCGTGTTTGGCAAAAGAGCTAAATTCACGCTAGTTGCCATGGTTC
>CM046849.1:480581-515581 GCA_025618425.1 Heliocidaris tuberculata
ACTGACCATTTCTATTTGGCATATATAGAAATAAGAGGATTCAAGAGAAAATAACTGGAAAGCTCCCACCTCCCATAGCCATTCGTGAAATGTCTAAACGAAATAGATTATTTTAATTGTATAGATATGAATGGCCATGTACTCTGTGGAATGGAAAGAGTTGCATCCCCCCCCCCCCCCATCATTCAATTTACTAGGAGGATACTCTTAAAAGTCAACCAATTATAACTTTATGTCGTTTGTCTTCATGGTCTTAAAGAAGTTGTATACAGGGAGTACATCGAAATGCTGTGAATCATTTCACACTGATTGGAGATATTTTCATGATTTGGGGGAACATCGAGCTTCGTCGAAATTCTAGTTTACCCACAGGGCCGGTGTAATTTCATACTTCTACTCCAATAATTTCCTTCTTTTAAAAAAAAAATTAAAAGCTTTGAGTAGAAAAGCTTTCAAAATGTTAGAATATATTATTTCTTGAAGATTATACTGAATCTATTGCCGGAAAAATTGCAAAAGAGATTCTCGGTACTCGGACGCGATTTCCCCTGAACTTATTTCCTCTGTGCCTATATCATAAATCATACGAGATGTGATATGACCTTGTCGTAATTTATCGATAGTGAACAAACTTTCAGTTTTGCTCCCACCCCCCCCCCCCAAAAAAAAAAAAATTTAAATGCTGTATTGAGTGAAGCGGGGATGTTGATGATGTCCATCTGATAAAAACCAGAAGGGCGTGTACTCTTTGTAAAGTTACATCAGTTAGCGTCTTTCTGACCTTTTCAAGACATTCAGTAATTAAGTACGAGGAATTCATTCACAGACATAATATCATTTGACCAATGATTTGAAACCAATAGGATTGAGAGACGCATAGCAAATGATATGTATGACTCCACACTGGTTGTTTTTCGATTTATCCACATACTTTCTTTATATAGTCAGGTAAAACCATATCAACATATCTAGACTACATAGTGTCCATAACTGAATTAATTCTGGGGTATGAATTTTGATGAATAAGCATCATGTGTTAAGTTCGCGCATAACTCCTTGGTAAGATCAAGGCGTAATCCCAGACTTCGATGATAATTCTTTGATTAGATCTCGAGACATACAGATTGTGCTTTGGATGAATACATAGCTGGGAGCGAAAGGGTTAAATATGATAATTGGAGCCTCAGGAAGAAGGGCGGAAATAGCAGTTGCAGGGTAAATGTTCCTTCAGTCATCTATATTTCCGGTAGTATAAATACATGTATGGAAGGGGCGTCAAGGGGCATTTAATTATTATACCCCCTTCCTTCCTTTATAGTCCTTTCTATAGAAGTAGGAATTATGTTTATGGTTGATCTATACACGTTTACACGTAGGGGCAATCAGCGACACTAATTAAGGGCTGGTCACATTTTGTCCTATAATGATAACGATAAGGAGATTTTCAATTATTAGGTACACCCTGCTATATGGAGTGTGAGTATGCTCCTGGCTGTTAATAATAAGGCAGCTCTATGGTGTACATTTAATGAAAATTCTCGTTATTGTTATCGTTATCGGTCAAAATGTGACCAGTCATTTATAAAGAAGTAGGAATCTTTGCAAATCGTGAATTGTAAATAATACTCTTGTAAAATCATGGCTGCCATGACATGATGTAGTAAATTATTTTGGTAACAGTGGTTTATGAAGCTGGTACTGTTAAATAACAGCCGTTGTATGAAAAAAGAACGAGGTCCTATATGGCATGATGACTGCAAAGCGAAAAGAACAAAGCGAAAGTTGAAACATAAAAACGCTAAGGTGAAGATGAGAGAACATCAGAAAGATGAACATGGAGAGAAAGAAAAAGGAAATGGAAAGAAAGATAGAGAGAGGAAGAGTAAACACAAGTTAGAGAGAGGAAGAGTGAGGGAGAACGAGAAGGGGGAAGATGACCATTGTAATCATAGGGAAAATATTCCTTAGTTACGGAAGTTGTTGCTATAAACCTATAGCATGTCGGGCAAGCTTTGGTCTGCATTATCAAATCTCTCCATCGACTCAAACATGAAGAAGATGCTATAACTGTAAGAATAATGATGGAAAACATTGATTAAAAAGATACGTGTGAAAGAGAGCAACCAAGGGGATTAAAGGATTTAGTTTTCTGGGAATAAAATTGGCTATGTGGGTGCATTTCGGATTGTTATTTAATTGTTCCTTTACTACCAGGATGTATTAAATATGTCCTTAAAAATCTACCAGTTTCTTTACAATCAAGAACAACATTATGCCAACGTGATGATTAATTTGTTTATAACTTTGACGGGCATGAATATTATACAAATTAAATAAATATGACACCAAACGCATAGTGTAAACCGACAATAATTATGAGGTTATGTGAACTTTATGATAGGCCCCGGATCCCACTCAGAGTTACGATCAATCGTAACGATGTAATTGACTATATAGTTCAAAACTGCCCGGGAATTATTGATTGTGAATGTACACTCTTAAAAGTAAAATCTGATCTGTACTCTCTAAAAAGTAAAGTGTTAACTTTAAACATTATGGATCCCAAATTAGCATGTTTTTTAAGGTTGATTTGCCACATTAAAAACTCTTGTCACTCCCCCGCCCTATCAAATTCCAATGTAACTCTTTACTTTGAAAGAGTACTCGCGACTTATCAGCATTTGGGGCTTAATGTTTATGTTGTTCTAATCACTGGAGTGGTAAGTAATGGTAAAAGTAAAACAAAGTGCTATAATCTCTGACCTGTCTGAAATTTTAGTATTAAATGTTTTATATTCCATGTGAAATGATACAATAGCTTCCATACTACATTAAGGATTTATCTGGAAAGATTTTTACTATCCTAGAAACAGTGTGAACTATTTTGGGGCAAACCATGTACCCATCTCTATGTAGCGCTTGATGTCGTTTGTCATCTTCAGCAAGATTATTGACACTTTATGAAGTGTAGGCATGGTTGCTTTATTTTAAAATTTCTAAAAGCCAATCTTACTTATTGTTGCTTAGGCTTTCAAAATGACAATTGAAAAGCTGACTAATGTCTTTTTAAGGCAGTATCAAGGTTTTGCAAATGTTTCAGAGCGCAATATAGATATTCCTATTTCAGGGACATGTCAAAGAGAAGTTTGATATCCTGACGCTGGAAGTTTAGACCAGCTGAGCTTTGTGAAAGTTAAAGTGATTTGGTTACTTTGTAGAAGGTTGATAAAATCTGAGCTGCCTGGCTTTACATGCTATCAGTGTATGTAATATGGTGTAAAAATGAAGCCCATTAAAAAAAAGCACTTCAAAATCATCATGTGCTTCACAAAAGTAAACATATGCAAGTGACCGGAAATGCCAGACTCATTTTCCCCTAGGCCTATAGACTCAGTGTTAGACTAAAGCGTATGGCCATATGCTTTCGTAAATGGGAGTATTCAGTTATAGATGTCTTAATAATAGCATTATATATTTGAAAACCATTCTATTCCTGGCTATTTAGTTATCCTTCTGAACATCATTATTCAAGACAGATACCAAAATTCAACAGTTTATTAAATCAAGCCTCCACAAAATTACGGAATCCCTTTAAACATTTCTCCTGGCTTTAGGTCAAATTAAATATTTTTTATTTCTTGCAACAGTGTCAAAAATTTTGATAATGTTCAGTTATTCGAGCGAGGGTATTACGATATGTCTTTTATCCTTTCTGGCTAATGAAATCTCTCTCTCTCTCTCTCTCTCTCTCTCTCTCTCTCTCTCTCTCTCTCTCTCTCTTCGACAAAGTGCAGTCATCCATATATATTCTTTTTTTTTTTCATTAAGTTTTTATTGATCACTATAATAGGATTACAGAATCATATTCTTGACTGTGTTGACGATTGTTTGATTTTGTTATTTTCATCTGTTCATCTCATCGTATTCTCATCCACTTCATTGTAATATATCTCTCTTCCGTTGCTATGACAGCATATTCAAAGAGGTATATAGCACTTCCTTGGTATATCCAAAGCCCCGCCCCTTTGTGATAACAAACGCACAGCCCGGATACGCCCCAGCTGATTGGCCAAGCCACTAGAAACTAAAGTCTTTAAACTCAGACCCATTCCTCCAACAAAACACCTTTTGAAAACATTCCTATAACTGATAATAATATGGAGTATATAACATAAATTCAAACTTGTTTTTATATCTGTGCTTACATGGATACAAAGCTGTATCAGCAAACGTCGACTTATTTGACCAATTTCCATTTAATTATTTATGGGATTTTTAGAACACCTTGTTAGAGGGTCTATTTAAACTGATTAATATGCTGCCCTTACAACGTAACAATAACACACGATTGAAACTTCCCCCGATGTGGAGCGTACGACTCACATTCAAAAATATATGGTTAACATTCTTTCCAAATGACAAAGATATTCTGCAGACAGAGGTTACAAAGTTATACTCATGACATTGTGGACCACTCTCTATAGCTCCTGGATAAAGCATATATTCACAACAGATTGAGGCACAAGCAGTATAAAAGTGGACATCGACTGACGGACTGTATACGCAGGTCGCACGGGTAGCTAACCTTCGTACCCTCATCTCTCGAAAGTTTTCTCTCTACAGTTCAGTGATTGAGTGGAGGGAAATAATAAATGACTAGAAAAAAAATCTCTTGGAATAATATACTCGGAAAAGTCTCACCAGGAAAATCTCACTGCCAACAATTTCATTATTCTCTCCCGGAAATCTTAGTTACATTTCTGCTCTCTCGAAACCTGGATTCCAAAGCCTTGAACTCTTGTGTATGCTTTCATATTTGATTTAAAGCTTATTGTCAGTAAGGTTACTGACCTTTTTTTGCTTGTCAAAAATGAGAGAAACTTGTCAGTCGCATTTTATTTCTTCATCAGCGTGATTACAGACATACAATTACAATTACCTGAGGTTGTACTGAGACCACTGGCAGTTGCAGTATATCGCAGTGTAGGGTTCGCATTAGAAATAAAACTGTAAATACTGGCATTGCTGGAAGAGAGGTCCTTTCAGTTCAGTGATTATTGAAATGACATAATCAGCTCAATGAGTGGGAGGCTTTTATTTGTCGCTCGTACCTGATCATCTTGTTGAAAAGTAATCAACCATAATACTTTGTCCGTGGAAGTTGCGATTCAATGCATCGTCATAATCCCAATCGGCTTTAGAAATAGCAGAACTACCATCAAAACACGCATGGGAATTCTAGCTGAAGTCAAGGAAGGAAAGTTTATTTTGCTCAAAAGGAAAAATTGCTGGTACTTTTGTGAAGTTACTCGAGAAGTGCTTATCAACGCGGTGATATCGGGAGGTGAAGGCTTCGGGAGAAGAGTTTTTGTTTCCGTGCAAAGTGCTTCTGGACTTGATTGAAATCATGGCCTATATACCCTCCTTTACTCGTTTCATTTCATTTTGGACCGTACTGACCATCGTTCAAGGGTTTAACATGGATTTAAATGCCCCAGTTGTACAGAACATCAATGACACAAGCTCTTACTTCGGATTTTCTGTGACCATGCACCGGCACAATGGCGATAACATGTAAGTTTACCGAAATAATATTCAAGCAATCTTTTTTTTATGTAAAGACATCCCGAGCTCCAATGCATTGAGGCCTATTGTATCCTTCGTCGTTTAGTAAAATACAAAGTGCATTAAAGTTTGTAAATATTTGTATTGATACTTTGCTTTGTTTGTATTATTATTATTTTTTTTTGGGGGGGGGGGTATCTATACTGCCCTACTTTTGCAAAGAGAAGCAAATGACGAAAGTGACATCTTTTAAAAATGAGCAAAATGCTAGTATATGCTTCTGTCATTTACAGTGTTTACATGGGCGTCTATGCAATATTATGAGATACTGACCTAAATCTATCTCGATAAGATGAAAGTTTTCTGCACAAAGCTTGGTCTTGAAATAAAACCTGCTAAGTATACTTTAAAAACATAATTGAATATCTCAGATTTGAATGGTTTGTCATTTGCTTCCTTTTGTGAAAGTATCGCCATTGGGTTTCGCGAACCGACGTAAACGCGTACAGGCGATACGTCGGCTCGCGAAACCAGCGACGATATGATCGGGCTGTTCTGAAAATAAAAAGACCTTGATAATTTGTTGATATGCTTTTCGTCCACACTGTCGGATAGTTTAACAGTTGACCCACTCATAGGCCCTTGCCTATGTGGGACTGTGTCAAACATTCACTGTTGCAGTAGTCAAAAGCAGACAACAAAAGTGCTCTTAGCACGATTTAGTTTTCTTAAATTTGCAAGATTACCTGATTCTGGGACTCTTCAACTCTTACTTGCTACAAATTTGAGGTTGCAGAGTTGAAAATGAAAGTGAAATTTTAAATGATTATTTTCCTCTCATGTATGAATGATCTAGAATGGATCATAGCCTGTTAACACATACAAAATTTATAAAATCCTATTCACCCGTAAAAGCTATTGTGGAGTACAAGCTTATCTTCAGATAAGCTTGTCCATGTATAAGTGCAGTTGACCCATAGTTTGGTAACATAATTAACTGGATAATGAACTATGGGTCAAGTGTTCAAAGTGAGGATGAAGGGCAAAACTACCAATTTAGAAACTTACCCCCAGAGTTCCCCCTTATTTATAATACACTTCATAATGCATGTCATTATGAGTAGGAGTCCGGACATCCTTATCCGGGGGTAACTGTCCTAAGGAGTCTTTGTCGGGGTGGATGTGCAGGGTGCATGTTTGTTTGTTTGTTTGTTTGTTTGTTTTGTTTTGTTTTGTTTTTTTTTTTGGGGGGGGGGGTTGTTTTTGTTTTGTTTTGTTTTGTTTTGTTTTGTTTTGTTTTTTTTGTTTTTTTTTTTCTTCTTCTGGGGGAGTTGTCTTTGAGTGGTAGTAAAGGGGTCTGCTGTCCTAGAATATTTGGAAACACATCTGCCGCTCTTAGCTAGTTTGCAGACACAAACCCTGTTCAGTCGTAAAATAATGTCTGCACTGTAAGACTACCATAGGCCATGTACTATAGCTGCTCCTGACACAGTCAGACCGCAGGTCGTATGCAAATGAGCAAAAAGGGCTGATTTTATTTCCAGTGCCTGAAATGGCACACTCTCCTTGTTGCCAGTGGGCTGTTTTGCATGGTCATATTCAAAGTTAATTAAATCAAGAAATATCAATGCTATGCTCATCAAATTTTCTGGAAAGATAGATGGATAGTTTATCAATACAGACATACCCTGTTTCAGTTATAATTCAAATAATAAGTAGTTGAAAATTAGTGATAAAATAGTGACACAAAATACTTTTCCTTGTAAGATTTCAAGTCAATAAAAGACATATAAAAAGTATATGAGCCACTATTAAAATGCATATGTATGGAAGCGTTGAAGTTTCATCTTTTACATTATCATATTCAAAACATCCATACATTTATGACAGGGTCAGGATCCAGCAATATTCAACCCAAGTACATAATTTATCCTTGAAATTGTCAAGACCATAGAATCCTAGCACTGTGATTGGCTGGCGAGGCCACCCTGCAAGATTATGGCGCGATATTTGAAACCACATGCCACCTGTTGGGTGAACTCTTGACCTCTTGTGCAAACATGGTCCTGGCTGTGACAAACATGTTGATCTATTTTTGGGAAAGGGCTTGTGAAGTAACCAATCAGAGAGCTGGAATCAACTGTTTGAAGGATACAATGTGTACTTTGGTTACATTTTGCTGGATCCTGACCCTGTCATTAAGTGTACATACATATTATTTCAATATTTGTAAAGTATAGATATTGCCCTTTACACTCATGTCAAATTCAGCCTGGCTCATAATAAAACCATGTGAGTTTTTTACAGGTTTACTTTTCATTTCATTTCCATTTTTTGCTCATAAAATAACATTATTTTTCACCAATTTTTTCACATTTTTCATAGACAAATAGAGTATGTCATGAATCTCTAATTCCTCCTCTTTTATTTGATGTATAAATCATGAGAATCAGTAAATGTTAACCAGTCCATTCAATCATTTGGAAATCAGATGTTCCCAGGGATTCCTGCTCATTATGTATTCAGAGACTGACCCAGTCAAGCAAAACTGGAAATAAAATAGAGCACTTTTGGGGACCTGCGGTTTGACTGGACACAGGACACGACTAGAAGGTAGCTGAATTAGGCTTCTCTCAAGACACAATGATCTTCTGATAAAGTGTCAAATTAGACTCTGTGCTTGCAGACTAGCTCTTAGCAACAAGCTAGGGGAATGGAGACATATATGTAATCATGGTAAAGTTAGCTTCAATTTCTCTGCCCCAGTGCCCTTTGTGATTGGAATCCTTATTCTACACAGAGATGGAGAATGCACACAAAAGGGCATTGGTCAGTAGTAACGTAAAATATGAATATTATGAGATTTTATGTACTCATTAAAACTAATTTTTTTTCTGCATAATCATTGCTTAGATGGATAAATTTGATCTAAGAGCATAATTATATTCATTAAATTTACTTCCTCATTGGATTATTTGTTTTACAATTATGCGTCTCACTTTCTTTAAAATATATTGGCATTGGACCAGATGCTGTTCTTGAGGTAGAAGTATTGTCAATTACTTATTTTCCCCCATGTAATTTGATCTTTATTTTGTCAATACACATTTTGCAGTTATAAAGCATTCCAAATGAAATGTATACGTCATTGAAGTTAATTGTTTAAAGAAAGTGGTCATCATAATAATCAAAAATAATTTGATGGTGTTTCTCTCGCATAAAATCTTAAGGTTTTCTACACTGAATTGTTTTAAGTATACCCAGCACAAATGTGCTTATGTGGGGGTCTTCTCTCGATTTCTGTGAACATTTCAGTGTTTGGATTGCGCAGTCGCGAAGGTAATTAACTTAATCTTATGAAATGAATCGATTGGTTGGAACACGCTTAGAAATATTTTGAATCAGTGGCGTACATAAACATGAACTTTACAAGAATGAAAACAATGGGCCAGTTTCCATACAATGCACACATTATTTCAGTTGTGTAAAGGAGAGCATAAAGCACAATAATAATGATTTAGAAGCATTTAGAGACAATAATTCATCCCATGTCTTTTTCACTAGATGATGAAAGAAAATACCTTCAATATCTGAACCTCCCTTCCCAAAATCTACAACTCAGTGGCGGATTTAGGAAGAGCATCCGCCAGTGCCCCCCCCCCCCCCCCCCATTTGAAACCAAAGTGTTATTTTTTTTTATATAATAACGAAAAGAAAGAAGAAGTGCTCCTCGGTGATTTATAAGATATTGAAAGGAAAATAGAAAGTATATATCGATCAAATTTATACTGAAAATTTATCGATCCATGCCTAAACACTACTATCTACTCAAATTGAAAGTATAGATATGAATAAGTTCTTCTGACTTGATTATACTGTTCTATACTTATCATGTTTTTTTTTTAATGAGTATTAATAATCTCGAATAAAATAAGAGTAATAAGAAAGCAAAACTAATCCCCTATACAAAATACCACACACGAAAACTACCTATAAATTACTATCAGATCCTATAAAATACTCCCTATTAAATATTACCTATCTACTACTACCAAAATTCTACTTATAATTATGAAATCATTATCGGTACTTCCAGTAGGCTAAAAATATATTTTTTTCATACCGGCCTATTCTGACAGTATGAATACGAACGAGTGCAGAAATTCAAGATATGGGATTCGACATATTTCTGGGTTCGAATCCAATGCCAGGTGAATTGGCCTGCGTTTTGGGTCAGTATGTACCTCCTCTGCTCCATAGACGTAGTCAACGTAACAGCGGATTTCACTCCGTCCCTAGGATAGGACACGAACTAGAGTCATAGGGTGTAGGACAGCAATACATTGATATGCACGTTCAACTCACTGCACTCTTCATGAAAGTTATACCATGTATACCGGGTGCTCAGACCCATGGTCAATGTTATCAAGTGTTTCCCCTCCCAGACAAAGGTGTCGCTGAATGAACAATGATAATGATAGCGAGAATTTTCAATAATGTATCGCCAAATGTCTCTAAGTAGGAGCGCTACATAAGCAGGCCAGCAACAAAGAAAATGACAAAAAATTACTTGGGGAATATCACTCAAACTTGACAAGAATCCGGGCTATGTTGTCAAAAAGTATGCCCTCGTCAGTGTATGTCTCAGTTCATCTCATTCTATGAAAGGCCTACAAGTAATTATTATTAGTATAAACTTTGGCTTAAAGACGCATGCTTGAAGCGAAATAAAAACAAATTAATAAACGATTCCGTATTAGAGGCAAGCCCGGTCGAAATTTGCCAGGGCTTGTAGCCTATAGGAGTTCATCGGGAAATATGTTATTCCAAAAAGTATCAGATTTATAGCAACTCAGTGGCTTAATATTTCTTTTAGTACAATATGTAGCCTACATTTTTCGTTCTTTCTTATATCATCTCCTTTGAATTACCCTCCCCCCCCCCCTCTCTCTCTCTGTCTCTCTGTATTTACTTTCCTCCCATGGAACACCCTGACAACATAAGCTGATTCCCATAGGGCTCTCACTCACTCACTTTTACTTCATGCCTCTTTACATTCATTTTTTTCTTCATTATTTTTCTTTTCTCTTCTTTTCAGAGGGTAATAACAGATACATCATTGGATTTCAAACATACTAAAATTATGATAGATTACTGTTTAAGAACTTCCACCATGTAAAAAGAATATAAATATTTTACTTCAACTAACTATGTAACATGTGTAAAGCGCTGAAACATCCGATCATATTTGGGGCTTCACACCGGGCCTACGTAGTGTTGCGAAGTGCTGCGTACTGAGCTTAAGCTGCCCTACGCTGTGCCTACGCTGGCCTACGCGGCAATATGCCGAGGGACGCATAGGGGTACTCGAGATGGACGCAAAAAAATAAATATATTTAATTTTTTTCGCGTCCTTTCGGCGTAGAGCACTGGATGCAGAAAGTACGCAGTTTTTACGCAAGGCTACGCAACACTACGATACTGTACGCCATGCCTACGCAATAGTACGCTACCCTACGCCAGTCCTACGAAAAATCCTTTGAGGCTGGCGTAGTGTCACGTATGAAAGGGTTGCGTACTTTTGCTTTGTGTCGGTTCAACATAAGCAAACCTACGTACCCTTTACACCCGACCTACGTATACGTACGCAACTCTATGCCTGTTATACGCAATCCTACGCATAGGTACGCCAATTGCATATGCCGTAGGTACGCGGTGCCTATGCATAGGGTACGCAACCATACGCCATCGTACGCTAGCCTATCCATAACCTACGCAGGGACTACGCCGATCCTGCGCGTAATTTCGGCGTACTCGGTACGCCGCACAACGCAACTCTACGCAGGCCCGGTGTGCCTTTATACATGTTATATGAGCCTCCATGTATACCTTTCTTTTAATCATGTTTCCTTCAAAATCAGGATTCGCTCTACATAATTACGGACATCTCTCACTCTATACACCCACAGTGAGGTGACATGCCCCTGTCCATACGGTATGGAAGCAGGATCCCGTCAATAACATGAACTCCCGACACGTCGCAATTCCATTTGCGTCACGTTGCAATTATAATTGCAACACGACATTAATATTTACGTCGTGTTGCAAATCGAATTACAACACGACGTAAATATTTGCTACATGTTGCAAATCGAATCAGAACATGACGTTAATTCTACTCAGAAGGGAAGTCCTATTTAAGGTCGTGTTGTAATTCGAATTTCCGCGTGTAGCAGGAATTAACGTCGTGTTGTAAATGGAATAACAACACGACGTTAAAATTAACGTCGTGTTGTAAATCGAATGACAACACGACGTAAATATTTACGTAGCGTGTTGCAATTATAATTGCAACGTGACGCAAATGGAATTGCATCGTGTCGGGAGTTCATGTTATTGACGGGATCCTGCTTCCATAATACGGTATACATGTACCCTCTCACATCACGTCTTTTATCTCTTATGACAACGTGATTAAAGTTGAAGCTAAGTAGAAAAGTGTCCCATATAAAGTATAGACACAGCCTAATATAGTTTTTCTTTTTCAAGGCAAATAGATGTACTTTTAAAGGGAAGCTTGAGTTCTGGGAAAGGTAAAAAATAATTTTTGAGCTTTCTAATTCTTGTTATGTTAGTTTGGAAGATTGTCATAGTAGATATGTACCCTGAAATGGATTGCTCTTCAAATGCACTCACATTCAAAATATGACAAGAAACAGCTGCAGTTTTCATATACATATTTCTGTGTGCAGTGCATGTGAATCTCAGCAGGATTGAGTCAGTTTCTTATCATTTTGGTGATTCCAAAACCTTATAGCATACACCAATTGTTATGTGTTATATAATCAACCTTTCCCAATTGCTTTGAGACAGTTTCTTTCACAGTTCCCAGTATCATGACCAGAACTCAATTTTATCTTTAAGGCTTGTTAATCCTAAACCTAAACCTAACCCTAACCCTAATCCTAATCTTCACATTGTCCTTAACAAAAAAAAAGAAATCTTGAACTTGACCTTAACCTTTGACCTTTCGAGATATGGACGGAGGAGCGATTGTCGCAGGAGCATAATGTCGTGTCACCAATGCTATGGTAACAACTGATCGAGCGTGTTTTTGTACGTGCGTGTCCGCATCTGCGATCCGCTGTGGGCCAACTCCTGCGATTCGCACGTCCTTCGTTTATCACGGTCACAACAAGTCGTGCAACTCTCTACATCTCTTCTTGGGCGTCTTGCATCCTCCTCACTAACATACCTCCTATTACCTGCAAGAACTCTTGAGGCGAACGTACAGCCCCGTACAGGTACCGTGCAACCGACGTGCAACCGACGTGCAACCGACGTGCAACCGGCGCCCGACATGTCACGGCTCCGAATGGAGCCATGGGCTTCGTGAGACCTCCGCAACGAGCCCGTGCGATGGTGGCAAGAAGCACGTGCAGGAAGTACGATGACTGCGCGTGTCACGTGCTTTCATAAGAACACGTAGCCACACGCAGAGATTGTTGGACATGTCCAGCAGCCTCCTTGCGTGTTCTGCGGGATCCTACGTGCTTGGAAAAAAGATCCGTCGCAGATCACATGCAAGGAGGTGCAGAGCCTGATCGGTTAAGAGTAGGCATTTTGTCCGTCCGTGACATTGAATAATTTATGGATTATAATTTTAGTAGGCGACCATTGTAACCAAATTTTATCAAATCTCAATTCCTTCAGTGATACCCTTCACAATGAAACATAAAATATAAAATAACTCTCTTCAATTAAATACTTATTTTCTACAGGCCTCCAAACTTTCAACATTTCCCAAATGTTCGTCCGTGACTAACCGATCAGGCTCTGAACGACAGGTTGTAACCAACCTTTTATGCGTATCGTATGGCTACCTGCATAATTGTGGACCTTTTCTTCATCTTCCCATTAGCTGTCAGACATTCATAGACTCTTGCCTCTGTGCACAGAGCCTTAGGTACAAAACAGTTGTCTATACATTGCTGTCCAGGCTGTAAAAAATATATCCCAAGTCGTATAGACACAGTAACTTTCACAATTTCTGTTGCACCCAAGGCGTCATTTGGCTAACGCATGACTACGTCAATGACTGGCGCGGTCTTTGAAGCACTATGTGAAAATGACCTCGTACAAAAAGTACTTGCTAAATTAACAGCGCAACACATTGGGTTGATTTACTCGCGCATACGCCAGTTGCCTTCACAGGCTTGTTTAGCCAAGGAGTTATAACGTCTAGGTTGCAACGGGCTGTAGCCTCATAAGAATAGGGATATTATAATTGGAAGGGACATAAGGAACGTTCTGCTGTATTCGTGTAGCCCATGACTTGGGTGTTAACAGAAAAAAACGAAATTAAATATTTTCACGTCAAACGCAATAATACATTGTGCCCGAGTACGGATTTTTTTTCTAGAGCATTTATTTCTAGTCACCTTTGTGATCTTTGTGTGGCTTGAATTCTTTATTTTTATATGAATGATTTTGGGGAAAATGTTCTTGGCTGCTGTAATGCTCGAAGTTACTTTGTTTACTCCAGAGAGGCAGAGAGGTCTGCCTATCCACCCCATGCCTATGCGGGCTAAGAAGGTGCCTGACAGGGGGATTCCCCTCGAAAAAAAAAAGCACGGATGTCAAATCTAAAACGAGACTAGGGTTTACGATCCCTTTCCATTACCGATAGTACGGGACTAAGCAAAACTTTGCAAGTGTAAAAAGCCTATATTTTGATCAACGCAACCCTCCAGTGACTTAACCTGGGCCCAGTCACTAAGGAAGAGCATTGGTATCGTGGGGAGGGGGGGGCACCCTAAGTGGATGAAATTCAAGAGAACAAGGCCATGAGTAGGGGTAGGATACGGGAGTAGGTTATATTATCTTCTATTTACTTTGCCTTCCCTTTCTCCCCTTTTTTTTCTCTACCTTTCTCTCATTTTTCTTTCCTTTTCGCCATTTTATTAGGGGCACGTGCCCGCTGTGCCCCCCCCCCCTGTAGCTACGCCACTGCTGCGATCACAATTCTACAGATCCTGGAATATATTCAACCAAAGATATCAACCGGTTCTCCATTACAAATCCAAAATCTTTATATTGAAAATCCAACCCTGACCGAGCACCGTCTCCCTTCTTAACATTTTTAAAAGAGGGTATTATGTTGTTTTTTTTTTAACTCACCTGCAATGTACTTTGCAGGAGTGTGAACAGGTGTTTAAAATGCCGGTAAAGAATAGGAATATCATACATCCCCCTCCAAGGGCGTCGCTAGAGGGGGGTGTTGGGGTGTCGCCCCCCCCCCCCCACTCAAAATTGCTGTCGGAAAATGCGCCACCTCTGTCAGCAAAAAAAAAAAATGGAAATGGTAGATGAAAGGGAAAAGGAAAAGGAGAAAAGAGAAAGGAAAAGAGAAAAAGAAAAGAAAACAGAAAAGGGAAAGGAAAGGAAAATAAAAAAGAAAGAAAAGAAGGAAACGAAACGAAAAAAAAAAGACAAGGGAAAAACTGGCCTATTTTTTGCTCGCTCTCTTCGATCGCTCGCAATCAATGGAGAGTTAGTATTCGGGAAAAGGCGTCTCCTTTCGGCAATGAGATGCAGCCCCCCCCCCCCCCCCCCGAGGATTTTCAAAGTTCCGATATTCGGGCAACCACCACTTCATATTCCGGCAGCGAGGTGCCAGAATATCCACATATTTGTGCGGCGAGGTTCCTTGTTAATTATGTATCTTCTGTATGTAACTTCTGTAAATTTTCACTACGAAAAGTTTTTATCGCTCGCAAAAAATTGGAAATTGAAAAATTGATATTCGGGCAAAAGGCGTCAGCCCGTCCCCTTGCCAAAATGGGCCCGTATGATCAAGATTTCTACATCTGTGATTTTCTTTTATAATTATATGTGGAGGGAGGGGGGGGGGGGGGGGAGATTAGGGTGCAGCATTTTTGTCGGCAAATTTGTGTGTCACCCTAAAAATTTGTCGGCAAATTTGGATGTCACACCCCCCCCCCCATTCAAAATATTCTGGCGACGCCCCTGCCCCCTCCAAATGTTGCATCTCAGTCGTTGATCCAGAAAGCATCTCGGGTCAAAGTTTGAAATATGGAGGTCGCATGTCTGCAAACCACAGGGTTAGGTGCTGAAAAAAAAAAAAAAAGAATCGTGAAGTAAATATTGGCGGCACTTGTGTAGCTTGTACCAAAATTTTGAAATTTTACATTTATAACCAATTAAAAAAGAAAGAAAAAAATCTGAAGAATTAAATGTGAACAGTATATTTCAACTCTGGTCTTTTATATATATATATATATATATATATATATATATATATATATATATATATATATATATTTATTCAATTCAATTCAATTGATTTCTCACATTATGTAAATTTACCCACGAGATTTGCCGATGCTATTGTATTAGAACAAATTTCTCACACTATTTATATATATTTATATATATATATATATATATATATATATATATATATATATATATATATATATATATATATATATATATATACTATAGAATAAGCAGCAATGTTAATCTATAGGTTTTCAATGGGATTACATGCACCAGTTCTTGCGCAGTCTACGAAAGGATTTAGGGAACATAGCCGGCCCACACACCACCCATCCCCCCCCCCCCCCCCTCCTTTTGAAACTCAATACTTGGCACTTACCCAAAACTGGCATACTTTAAAGGGAAGCTTGAGTTCTGGCAAAAGTCAAAAATAATTTTTCAGCTTTCTCATTCTTTTTATGTTAGTTTGGAAGATTATTATAGTAGAAATGTCCCCTGAAAAGGATTGCTCTTCAAATGCCCTCACATTCAAAATATGACAAGAAAAGGCTGAAATGTTCGGACCGAACATCTGTGTGTAGTCCCATATATACATTTCTGTGTGCAGTGCATGTGGCTCTCAGCAGGATTGGGTCAATTTCTTATCATTTTGGTGATTCCAAAACCCTACAGCATACACTAATTCTTATGTGCTATATAATCAAACTTTCCCAATTGCTTTAAGACAGTTTCTTTCACAATTCAATCTCATCACCAGAACTCAACTTTATCTTTAAGTACACAACTCCAAGAATATGCCCCCTGTTGAGATGATGGTGTTTTTCTCGTTAGAAAACTTGTTTGTAAGGCGTAAGAACTAGATGAGTTTATTTTTGTTTTGTTTTGTTTTGTTTTGTTTTGGCTTGTCTTGTGTGCCCCTGTTTTACAAAATCCTGGAACCGCACTCGGTGGAGTCAGTGCATGGCCTCTGTAATACTTGAAGTTACTTTGTTTACTCCAGAGAGGTCTCCGTATCCACCCCATGCCTATGCGGGGTAAGAAAGTGCCTGACAGGGGGATTCCCCTATAAAAAAAAAAAAAAAAAAAAAAAAAAAATTGAAGCACAGATGTCAAAGCTGAAACGAGACTAGGGTTTGTCCCTTTCAATTACCGATAGTGCGGGACTAAGCAAAACTTTGCAAGTGTAAAAAGCCTATATGTTGATCAACGCCACCTCGACCAGTGACTTAACGTGGGCCAGCCACTCATGAAGAGCATTGGTGTCATGGGGGTGGGGGGGGGGGCACCATAAGTGGATGAAATTCAAGAGAACAAGGCCATTAGTAGGGGTAGGATACGGGAGTAGGTTATATTATCTTCTATTTACTTTGCCTTCCCTTTCTCCCTTTCTTTCTCTACCTTTCTCTCATTTTTCTTTCCTTTTC
Source organism: Heliocidaris tuberculata (assembly GCA_025618425.1). Taxonomy (NCBI): domain Eukaryota; kingdom Metazoa; phylum Echinodermata; class Echinoidea; order Camarodonta; family Echinometridae; genus Heliocidaris; species Heliocidaris tuberculata. Next base: position 497,873 of record CM046849.1, read on the forward strand.
GCCATTTTATTGGGGGCACGTGCCCACTGTGCCCCCCTGCAGCTACGCAACTGCTACGATCACAATTCTACAGATCCTGGAATGTATTCAACCAAAGATATCAACCGCTTCTCCAATACAAATCCAAAATCTCTGTATTACAAATCCAACACTGACCGAGCTCCGTCTACCTTCTTAACATTTTTTTGTTTAAAGAGGGTATTATATCTTTTTTTACTCACCTGCAATGGATTTTGTAGGAATGTGAACAGCTGGTTAAAATGTCGGTAAAGAAGAGGAATCTCATACAACTCCTCCCTCCCCCCCCCCCCCCCCCTCCAAATTTTTCTTGTTGGAAAATTTGTTTCTTTGGCGTAAGAACTAGATGAGTTTCTCTCTTTTTTTCTTTTTTTTTGGTCTTTTTTTTTTGTCTTGAGTGCCCCCTCTTTTACAAAATCCGGGAACCGCACTCTGTGTATACTCACGCAAATGATGAGCGTAAAAGAATCGGATGAGCAGGTTAATGTAGTGGGCTTGAAATTTCATTAACCCATCATTTTTAGAAATACGAGTCCAGATTATTATCTTCTTTTCTGTTTATGCAGTCTCTGGAAAATTCGACGAGCGCCCATTCTTTTTCCTTCATAGATTTAGTGTGAACCACGGCACATTTTTATGATATGCACTTTTTAAAAAAATGATATAAAACAGAGGTTTTTTGTGTTGCTGTAGGGTTTTTTAAACCTTTGTTTTCTTCCTTCTTTTTTTTTTTTTTCTTTATTTCAATGATGAAGACATGCGCTTGGTCAAAGGGTTGCTTATAAGACTCATTTTTATAGATTTATTTAGATTTTCAGTTTTAGTCTATTAGATTCGTCCCTAAAGCTTACACGTCACTTTGACATAATTATGTACAACTTGACCTTGACAAAAAGCTACTGGTACCTAATGCAATAGATATGCAACTCTGGAACTTCAATGTCTACTTCTTGTTCCTTTGAGTTCATTCGCGGAGCTCAAATATGAGACTTTTTATCGACAATAGCTGTATCGCGTAATGGATGATATATAGTTGTAAAAGACAAATAGCATACCATATTTACTTCTGCGAAGCGAAATTATCAAGGTCTTGATGAAGTAAACCTACAACATGGAAGGAAAATGACAGGTGATTGTTTATAATAACTGTACATAGTCTTTCTGAGAAAGGTATATAAGAGATCAAAAGCAAGGGGGTAGAGAAGGGGGTTGGTGGTTTGATGGTTTATTGTACCTGGATGCTAGGAAAGCATGTGTATGCTTGTAAATAATCAACCAGGGGACCGAAGTACCAAAGGGTACCAAAGGGCATTAGCGCATTCACTTGATTACGAACCCGGGTCCTCCCAGTTACGAGACCACTGCTCTACCTCTGAGCCATCGCTCCTCCTCAGGAAGGAACAGAGGGAAATGGTATAAGATACAGAGTATTATATTAATGGTAGTCAGTTTTTTGGTTATATTGATTTTTTTTTTTTATTGCTACGTGAAATCAAGTGCTTTTAGCCTTATAGATAAGCAACCAGCATCGGATTTAAGTACTATCCGAAAGACTTGTTGATTGCTGATTATCACCTTTACCGAGCGCACCGACTTTATTTCGAGTTTTTGGACAACTGCGCTAAACCTCAAGAAAAGGGTTGCAAGCTCTTTCATTTTTATTGTAAAAGTAATATATCATTTAGCCCCATTGTTATGCCACAACAATTGAAGGGCCCTCATAAAGAACAGCACTGATGCGGATGAGGCTTCCCTGGGTAAACAAAATTGTTATTATCATTATCAACATTAGTTATGCGATTTATATTTCTTTCTTTATAAGAAAAGGAAACACGTAGGCAAAGTCCACTAGTATCCTAAGGAAACTTTTTTTCTTGTTAAATCATGTTAGATCCTTGGTCAAATGGATTTTGCAGAGCCTGGGGCAAAGTAGGCTTATATTCTATAACACTCTGCCCAATGTAATGACTCTACAAAGATATCTTCCCGTCTGACGGTCCACATCAGACATTCATAGACGTGTGGGTGTCTAATTATAGAGCTAGATGTCTGGTTGCGTTATTAATAAACTTCAGACATAATTACATAACGACCTTCCATCAGTCTTCTTGCACCATGAAGCACGTATACTACTACCAGTCTCCACCATGTGGCGGATCCACAGTGTCAGAGAGACGGGGGGGGGGGGGATTGTTCCCCTCTGTTTTCAAGGTCATCTCTCATGAATAATGCATGTATATGGTTTAGGGCGACCCATCCCCCTCCTCCACTCCACTTAAAGGAGAATGAAACCCTGGGAAAAATCAATTTTATTGAAAAGAGAGGAGAGAGAGAAGCAATTTTTAAAAAGTTCCATCAAAATCGGTTACGACATGAAAAAGTTACGAAAGTTTGAAAAGTCCCAATTTACTTTTATAATAATAATAATAATAAACTATTCTTGTATAGCGCATAACACATTACGTAAGAATGTCTCTATGCGCTTGAGGGAAAAAAAAAAAAAAAGGAGAAATTACTGAGTTCCTTTACCTGCTTAACAATTGGAATAAGTATGTTTTAAGGGCAGACTTAAACGTATCTATGGTATTAATGTTTCTAAGAGAGTCGGGAAGGCTATTCCATAAAACCGGGGCAGCATGTGCAAATGAACGTTCACCATATGTCTTGGTATGAACAGGAGGAACAATAAATAAATTCTTCTTACGTGATCGAAGATTTCTTGTTGGTGTGTATGTAGTGAGTAAGTCATTTAGATAAGAGGGAGCTAATCCATGAAAACATTCATAAGCTAATAACAGTATCTTGAACTTGATGCGTGACTGGACTGGTAACCAATGTAAATTGTGTAAGACAGGGGATATTGAATCATGTTTCTTTGTACGTGTGACTAGTCGCGCGGCTGAATTCTGGATAGTTTGTAGTCTTTGAATTTGGCGAAGTGGTAGCTGAAAAAGGAGACTATTACAAAAATCAAAATGACACATTACAAAAGCATGAACCAAACGTTCTGTTGTCCTTCTGTCAATAAAATCACGAATTTTACCAATTTTGTGTAGTGCAAATGAAGCTGCACGACATTTTTGTGTCACAAAAGTTTCAAAAGTAAGCTTGTTGTCAAATGTTACTCCAAGATTCCTGCATGTTTTGGTAGCTTCAATTTGCTTTCCATCTAGATCCAAATGAAAGATAGGGGTTGTGTGTTTAAACCGGGATGAAACATGAAGGAACTCTGTCTTACTGCAATTTAACTTGAGACAGTTCTGTTGAGACCATTCTTTGACTGCTTGAACACAATTTGCTATCTGAGAGGTTACATTAACAAGTCTTGACCGTTTGAATGCAATGTACAGTTGAGTATCGTCAGCGTAAAACATCTTGAATATGTTATATTTATCAATCAAAGATTCTAGTGGAGAGGTATATAATGTAAAAAGAACCGGACCCAAAACGGATCCTTGCGGCACTCCCTTGGTGAGCACATGTCCTGAAGACCGATCATTTCCAATGACTACATTATGAGTACGTTTTGATAAGTATGACTGCAACCAATTAAGTGCTTGACCACAAATTCCAAATCTCAGAGATAAACGTTTAAGCAAAGTCTCATGTTCAATGGTATCAAAAGCTGATGAAAAATCAAGCAAAACAAGCATAACCTTTTATGGCGATCCTCAAATTGGCAATGTTGATTCAAAGTGACAGGTTTAGTAGTACACTCTCCATATGTTTTGTACACAAAATTTCATATTTTCCCCATTATCTCTCAAGGTGCAGCTTGTCTCCTTCTTAGCTCAAGATATATCATGGGAAAATGTATTTGACACAACATATGTTGAGTTCACAAAAAGACAAGCAGCATCTTTAGAGATAATGGAGAAAATATGAAATTTTGTGTACAAAACATATTTAGAGTTGTAATACTAAACCTGCCATTTTGAGGCAACATTGCCAATTTGAAGATCGCCATAGAAAGTAAATTGAGACTTTTCAAACTTTCATAACTTTTTCATTTCGTAACCGATTTTGATGGAACTTTTTTTTAATTGCTTCTCTCTATCCTCTCTTTTCATTAAAATTGATATTTCCCAAGGGTTTCATTCTCCTTTAAGTAACGGCTTACATTTTTTAAACCAATCCCCATAATCATGCAGGTATAGAGCCCCCCCCCCCCCCACACACACACACACTCACCCTCCATTACTGAATGCATTTGAGTGCACAATGAAATTACAAATAGCTAGTCAGACTCTTGAGTTCGATTCAGTAAAAATGAATTTTAAAAAATAACATACATGTATAGTGATAGCTGAAAGCATCACATTTGAGAGTTGTCAACGCGTGCTAAATATCCAATATACTGTATAGGCTGACAGGCCTATTCGTATAAACCAAATGTCACGATTTCTCGCTATTGCAAAGAAACATGTTGCCTCATCATGTTGATGCCTTGGGCCTGTATTCGTATTCAGTTATGGTTTCTGCGGTAATATTTCAGAGAGGAACTTGATGAGTAAACTTCGTTGCTATGAACATAATGACACGTAATCCTCAATATTGTGTGAATTCAGTCTTGTATATGCCAGATATGTTCTGAAGCTAAAGAGCCATTGGTGTCTGAAATTTAATCTGACCAAGAACTGAAGAAGTATTCTGTGATAACTCCTTGATCTGACAGAGTAAAAATTAGAGTAATAAATTAAATCGAATGCTCCACTGAATGCTTATAGTTATAGCTGCATGTCAATTGATATTTTCATTTTGCACTTACTTCTAATTTCATTCCAATTAAAGCAGTATAAATGTAACAGCCATTTGAGAATATAGATATCTCTCAGTCTCCTTAAAGATAAAGCTGAGTTCTGTGAAAGAAACTGTCTGGAAGCAATTGAGAAAGGTTGATCATGTCTAAATAAGAACTGGTGTATACTGTGAGGTTTTGGAATTATCAAAATGATAAGAAATTGACCCAAACTCTCTATGAAAAGCACAAGCACTGCACACAATATATGGGACAGCACACACATGTGGCATTAAAGCTGGGCCGGACACACTTCATTTATTTCTCATCATATTTCGATTATGAAAGCATTTGAAGAGCAATCCTTTTCAGAGAACATTTCTAATATGATGTTCTTCGAAACTGACATAAAAGGAATAAGAAAGCACGCAATTTATTTTTCTTCTTTACCAGAACTCAATCTTCTTTTTAAATGTAATATTATAGATATGTGACAGGGACGGATTAAAGAGTATAATCTAGGCTTAAAATACACTGGAAAGCTTATCATATTGCATATACACACGGTGTCATGCAAAGAGACTTTCTAAATAGCTGTTGTGCAAAAAAAATTGTATGTAAATACGTGACAAATGGGTGGCAATGTGTCACAAATAGATTTTACGGATGATTTTCATAAACACAACTCATCAAACATGTCAAACGTGACATTCCTTGTGATATATTTGGCTCTCACACTAGTTTCGCATTGCTCTAGCTCTGAAACTTGTCAGCTTTTAAAATATGAACAATATCGCAATTCAGATAATAACAATGACATCATCATGGTGACCTTGCACTGTACTGCACAACCAGATAATAGTCAGGTTCACACGAAGGGAGCTGGATTCGGTAACCTTGTGGAGGCTTGATTTGATAAATTGTTGAATTTTGATATCTGTCTTGTATAATGATGTTCAGAAGGATAAATATAAAGGTTTTCAAATATATAATGCTATTATTAAGATATCTATGACTGAATACTCCCATTTACGAAAGCGTATAGCCATACGCTTTAGTCTAACACTGAGTCTATGGGGAAAATGAGTCTGGCATTCCCGGTCACTTGCATATGTTTACTTTTGTGAAGCACATGATGATTTTCAAGTGCTTTTTTTTCCTGGGCTTCATTTTTACACCATATTACATACACTGATAGCATGTAAGGCCAATCAGCTCAGATTTTATCAAGCCTCTACAACGTTACCAAATCACTTTAACTTGTTGTTATCTTGTAGTTTCAGGACTCGCAGTTTCGAAACTTTAAGTTCAGCTGTACTTTTAGAACTGTTTTTCAATTTGCATCGTTTACCAACCAGTATGTATACCTGAAAAATGTAAACGAAATTGTGAGAACTGTTCTAAATAGCGAAAACTAGAACCAACACAGACACACATTTTCTATGCGCATGCGTATCGTATCTGTAATACCATCAAGTTGGATATAATTTTACTCTGCTTGCTATTTTTCTTATTTTCTTTCCAAATCATTCTACATGCTTTCCGGGTTAAATGCGAATGTTACCATTTGTTGTGACGCCATTGCTAGAACTCTATGAAGACTATACCTAAAAAATTTAGTTCTGGTAAAGGTGAAAAATAATTTGTAAGCAAGTTTCTCATTCTTTCGGGCCACACATTCACGTCACATGTGTGGGCAGTCCGATATACCCATTTCTGTGCACGGTGCATGTGCGTTTCGGCAAATTGGGGTCAATTTCTTATCACTTTCATGATTCCAAAAGCTCACAGTGTACTCGAATCATTATGTGGACATGATCAACCTTTCCCAGTTGGGGCTAAGTTCTTGTACAGTCGATTTTCTAAATCCTCCAGTACACCAAGGAGTTACCAGAACTTCTCGATCCCCCCCCCCCCCGCGCTTTCGGAGCCTATGTTTAAAATACCACAAAACAAATCCGTCTGAAATAAAAATTACAGTAGTAGCCTAGATTACGTGAGATGAATTGTTATCATGATTCCTCACTTCAAGTGGTTTACAATGACCGAATCCCAAGGAGATAGTCTATAAATATTTCAGACTGAGATGTAAAGTATGATACTTTAAAAATTGCCACACAAAGTAGGGTAACAGAGTAGGATGAGTTCTGGTAAAAATGAAAATGAGTTATGAGCTTTCATATTCTTTATTCATATGTGGAAGATAATCGTAGTAGGAACATCTCATGAGATGGAATTCGTTATAATTTATGTAATTTTGCAAATAGGACCATACATATATATATAATATCTAGGCCTACAACTTTGCCCCAAATTCTGATGTCACACGCTTCGTGCAGTCCCATGTTTTCTTATCAGAGTCCGCTGCTTTTATTTGTTTGTGATTTTCAAAGATATTTATTTAATTTATAAAAAATCGTATAATTCCAAAATATCATAATGATACACAAATGTTCAGGCTAACTCCGGAAGCAGTTCTATCACACACAAACAATGCATGGACTTTTCTGAAGGTTCTCTTTAAGCACATAATGCGCATTCTGATGATGATTATGAAGAAGGCAGATGGTGGTTTGAGTGTTATCGTCTTTGACAAGCTGAGGAAGTCATAAGTACCTGCCAGACAAAGAAAGTGAATCATTGAAATGCATTTCCAGTATGCTCATATGGGATGGGATACTATAAAGAAAATACAATATGTTCTACAAGGACGGGATGCTATAGTATCAGTGAAAAAGGGGGGACGAGGGGAAACGGGGTTAGAACGAGGGATGCATAACAACTGACCCCAAACATGGGAGCAGGCAGGGGCGTTGATTTTGGAGATAACCCTGCCCCCACCTAATTGCTTGATTTAATGTGTACATCGATGTTTTCCAACCCCCAATCTTAAAGCTGGATCGACGCTAGTCATTGAATGTATATTGGTTCTACATCCATAACACTTCGTGAACTTCGTGAACACAACCAACCCCCATTCCATATCCATGTAGTTTTGTTTGATTTGGAATGTACTACAGACATGACAGATGTATTCTATCTTTTGGCTTATACAATTCATCCTCTCAACCTAATATTTTGTTTTGTATTTCTAAATGGGTGAAACATTTGTTAAGATCAATTTCAATTTTATATCTTGATGGAGGACCTGAACATATGGTGACGTCAGCGAAAGCCCTTTAACCCTGAGACAAGCCTTGGAAACAGGTGTTTCTACAACCACGATATTGACTTCCTTATGACTCTGGCCGGTAGACATGAATAAATTTATAGGACATGTAGGAAGTGATGTAAAGATGGGTTGGTTCTAGTACGAGTAGGCCTACGTTGAAAGAAGAATAGGATTTCGGATTGTTCTCCAATTACCATGATCACCAATCCTTCTGTATTAAACACCACCCCCCCCCCCCCTTTTTTTTTTCTTCTTCTCTCTCTCTCTCTCTCTCTCTCTCTCTCTCTCTCTCTCTCTCTTTCCCCCCTTTCTCGCTCCTTTTTTGACTTCTTTGTCTGTGATAATTTGATATGCGCCATTAGTTACGATGATAGCTTTGTAGTGACTCAAGCCACAGCCAGGGAACTCCCAACTCATACTTCGTGACATATATCGTCATGATCATGCCATATAGGCCTGATAGGCCAACTACTTATGTTACATCACATCCATGCAGAAGACCCTCGCTTTGCAATATCTGAATTCTCCTCTTTCCCTGAAGTTTTAAAATGCATATATTTTTGCCGTTGAAATTCTTCGACTTCATACCCATAACTCATGTTTCTCTGTCGTTACCGTACATGCTTGTCATTATTAGGTGTCGGTGTAATAAACATGAGATGCTTGGTATTTAATAATGCAGGCCCTAATTCCGTTGCGATCGAGATTCCATGTTGATTGCCAAGTGATCATGCGACGGCTTAATGATACAAAAATAATCGGTAAGGGGGGAAAAACGGTTACATTTCCCTGGTTGGATATTCAAATAAGCTCCAAAGACCTAGGACTATTTTTTTTATTATTATTCTTTGTTTTTTGGGGTCATTTGTTCAGCACATATTTAGATTCCTGAACACCAATGATGAGGCACAAACTCAAATTGCCATATAGTGGACTGCAATATTTTCCCCTTTTTTATTTTCCTGGTCGGTCTGTCTGTCCCACTACCCTTCCTCCGCCCCTCCGTCCACTCCCCCCCCCCCCCTACTCACTTTATATATATTTCTCTTTCTCTCTCTCTCTTTCTCTCTCTCTCTCTCTCTTTCCAATCTCTGACTTAGGGTGGCATAACTGGCCCATGTGCCCGGCCTCATGATGTTTCTTTGCCCCTTCAAATTTTTGACCCGAATAGGCCCTTTAAAATTTTGTTAATTTGTATAGCTTGTCAGGGATTTTTTAGTAGTAACGTTGCATTTACAACTTAATATGAAGGTAAAATCCATACAGATTTTTTTTGTTAATTTCTCTATTTGTTTTAAGAACACGATAAAAACTACTTTCGAAAAATAAATTCAAGACAATTTCAATAGCCCTGTCTATCACCTTTAGAAATGTGCGAACATTACAATGGCGTAATCCGAACCTGATTTCTATGGGCAGTACAATAGGCCTTTGAAATTGCCTTTGAGTTTATTTTTCGAAAGGAGTTTTTATCGTGTTTAAGGAACATTTATCATTTACTAATCATTTATAATTACGAAAAAAAAACAGTCGTAGGATTTTTTTTTCTTACATTCTTAGTTCAGTCGACAAACCGGGCAACTACTTTCATGAACACCGATGAATATATTAAAAATGGGAAACAGTACTTTAAAAGTGGTCGCAAAAAATTTCGTGAATGTCATTATCAGATTACTGTGCTGAGATAGTCAAGCAATGCTACCTGTCATCATCATTGGGTTTCCTTTCCTAACCGGAAGTTCCTCAATGATATACACTTCCGGGGGTCATTTCCCCCACTTCATAGGTGCCATGGGGTGCAGAAGATAAAATCGACAGGAATTCTACAAACATCCTTGCAAACGGATAAGGATATAAGGATATGGGGTTGCATAATGATTAGTTGTTGATTTTTATTCCTGTCTTCTGTTGAAGAGGAGTCGTGTTTTTTTTCCGGGGAAGGGGTGCTACAAAACCAAATCACTCCACAGTGTTATGGATATGGGTGCCGTTCCTTTTCAATATTGGCAAAAGGTAGGGCGTACACGTGTACGTAGGTAAGAAATATTAGTTATAAATGATTTGCCCCCTCCCCTCCCCCTCCCGAGGAAGATAAATTTTAATTTTGACGTTTTCCCCTTTGGCCTTGGCGACAATTCTTCTTCATTGTGTTATTGTCCATCACCACTTGTACTGATGAGACTGAATTTTGAATTTTGCCTCCATTTCCGCCACCCCCCCCCCTCCCCCCTCCCATCTTTATGAGTCTGCATTATGAATAATACAGTTTGCGAGTGAAGAGAGAGAGAGAGAGGGGGGGGGGGGAGAGTGAGGAGGAAAGAAACAAGATGGGAGAATGTTGATACGGCACCCCTTTACCCCTTCTCATTCCATATACCTAGACCTGCAGTGTGTCCCATCCCCTCCCCGACCGACATTTCCCTCTTGATTAATGGACCCAAGCTACACCACTATACTTACATTTTACACCTTTTTCATAGTGACAACATCGGGCAACTATCGATAGGGATTCTGTAGCTGTTACTATTGTCCAGGTCTTGCTCAGGTGGGGGAAACCCTACTGCTTATACGCCTTTTCGTTTTGAAATGTATATGGGTGTAACATGATGATTATTATCTCACCTATTATCCATTTGAAGTTAATTACCGCTTATTTAGCCTTGCGTTGCTACAGGCAAAAGGACCGCGTATAATGCCATTGTTAGTTTGTAGTTGTGTTAACTATATAGATGATTTAGTCAATTAAACATTATAGTTGAATGAGAAGATCTAAAGCAAACATGGTAATCATGCAGGAAAATGGATATTATAGCAGCTTTTGTGTTTTTACTGTTTTCTTGTTTCCTGTTGTTGCGGTTGTACGAAAAGCCAATAAGTATGCTTAGGCGAGGCATAAACATGATAAATGAATTAGTAAATCTCGCACTCCAGCATATTAGAGGAGACGGGATGATCATTATTTCAAGTAACTTTTGTATATATATATATATATATATATATATATATATATACGTATATATTCTGCAGGTTTTATATTTTATGTATATAAATAAATACATACACCAAACTTGCTTTATAAGTATATGTGGAGAGGGGAAAATATACAACAGGTGAAACCTGCGTCCCCCCCCCCCCCCCTTCACGTTTGAATGCCAGAAAGGGTCCAGACAATTGAAGTCTGTCTCCGACCATGGACCTACTTTGCTCCGACACTCTGTGCTGCAAGGTACATTAGGCCCTCCGTCGAATGGAGGGGAGGGGTGCACCTGGGGCCTGGTCATTGGTTTCTGGACAGTGGGTATACTTTACCATGTTTACTTAATTTCCTCCCGTCTCGACTTTGGCAATGCCCTTCTGTTCAATTTACCCAAAAATCTGTTGTCCAAGCTCCAGAAGCTTCAAAATGCTGCGGCTCGCATTGTTACTCTGTCCACCAAGCGTACCCATATCTCTCCTGTTTTGCAGTCGCTGCACTGGCTCCCTGTTCAACATCACATTATTTTCAAAATTTTGTTGCTCACTTTTTACTGCGTTCACGGCTCTGCTCCCCAATACAATACCTCTTTAATTCAAAATTACACTCCCGCAAGATCTTTGCGCTCATCCACTTCCAGTTCTCTTGTGATTCCTAAAGTCGCAAAATCTTGGGGGGAAAGATCATTTGCCCACGCATGTCCTAAATTATGGAATAGCCTTCCTGAAGACATCAAAAAGTGTATAACTTCTGCTTCTTTTAAAAATCATGTAAAAACATTTCTGTTTAATTCTTAATTCATTTCTACATGCGCCTTGAGCACCCCACAGAGTGGATCTGGCGCTATATAAGTTACATGTATTATTATTATTATTATTGTTATTATATATCAGGGGAGACGACTCTTTAATGATAGAATTGCGCCTGTTGTTGTATTCTGATGTAAACATCAACTTTTCGGTATGTTACCAACGATTTTTCATACTTGTGTAGCGGAAAAAAGTATAGGAGCGAATAGCCCAGCAATGTGGGGTCCTTGCATGGGAGTTAGCATGATTATAAAAGGGTAGGGGTACTCGAGCCCCCTGAACCCCCTATATGCGAGCCTTGGTATGTTCGTTAATGTTGCACTGAATGTGAGGTTTCCCTCTATAATACTTGGCAAGATACCAAACCTTGGTGTAGTCACAGTACATCCCTCAAGGCAGACATAGTACATCCATACCATACATGCTCCACTTTCGTGAGAATTCCAAGCCTCTGAAACCACTAAATTACAATTATCTTATGCCATATAAACATTCACTTTCTTACACTTTCATCCTTGCAATGAACACAATTTTCGTTGCACTTTTATCACTCCAGTTTCCTTGTTTTGTAAGCAATTAAAAGATAAAATTGTTACCTGTGTATCTATCTGACTTTGGTTAGTTTTTCTGTGCCAATTTTTTCGTGTACTTACATGTATCAATTGCTTTTCAAAAATACCAACTCCGATATTCAGGCTATCAGTGAAATATTCTGATACTAAGAGGAAAAGGTACTGACATTCATGAAAATATAGCACCTAGCCTAATAGTAAAAGGTATATACATATAGAGAGCGTGACTTAATTTTGACTAAGAAAACAGAAGGCTTGGTTATGGTTGTATTTTGCATCACTAATACCTAAAAGACTTGAATATCAGTGCCAATGTTATAATTCATTGGACACAAAGGAGGATATGGTGTATATAGTCTGGGAGCCTGTCCTGAAATAGTCACCTCATCAATGCTCATTTTACATATGAGATTTGACGCCTTAAAAGTTACTTAGACCATCCATGTAATTCCCAAAAAGCTTGTCAGCCCGAATGAAGCCGCCGGGTTTGCCCACCCTCCCCCCCCCCCCCCTACCAAGGGCCCCCTAGTCGGGTCGATTTCAACCCATGTAACATATGCGCCAAACTTAGTTAGAAGGAAGTTGTATCACTATACATTACCAACACACAAAAACTGACAACATTTTCCGTCGGGATGGGTTTTCAGACGGCCCCTAACTTTGGGGGCAAATTTTTCTCCTTTAGGCCAAAGGACCAAATTTTGTCAGAAGATAGATAGATAGAGAGAGATATATAGATAGATAGATGGATGGACAGATAGATAGATCACAGATAGATAAATGGATGGATGGATAGATGGATAGATATAGGGAGATGGATAGATAGATAGATATAGATAGATGGATAGAAAGATAGATAGATATAGATATAGATAGATAGATAGATAGATAGATAGATGGATAGATGGATAGATAGATATATGTAAGTATATATATATATATATATATATATATATAGCTAGAAATAGATAGATGGATAGATAGATAGATAGATAGATAGGTAGGTAGATAAATAGATAGACAAGTAGATAATAGCGGGATAGAAAGAGAAAAGAGTGAGCCTGGAGGAGTAGAGAGTGAAGGTAGGAGAAAGAAGGGGGGAGGAAAACGGAGAGGTGAAGAACACGAATGTTTAACATGTTTAACCTGATAAAATAAATACAATGCTTTACATAGTATGACATGTTTTTCCACGATACTGACAAACTCTCTCAGTTCCAGGCCACTTGGTGATTGACGGTGACGTCGGCAGGGGAACTGATCTGTCTATACCTATTGACAGTGTTTGACTCCTGTTTGATCGACTAGTGTTATGGCTTTTTATCGAAATATGCTCAGTCACGCAAGGTATATGTATGACATTACAGGGAGTACCATTGTGGCAAGAAACTTAGATGTAGAAAGAGATAGAGAGAGAAAAAATAGGGAGCGAGAAAGGTTGGATGAGTGGAGAAGATAGATGAGCGCAATCTGAGAGGGAAAGGGAGAGAAGGAGAGAGATCAGAGAGTGACAGAAAAGTGAGAGAGAGAGAGAGAGACAGACAGACAGACAGTCAGAGACAGAAACAGACAGAGACCATGTAGACAAGAAATACCGAGAAGAAGCATTCCAGATAGAGATACCAAGGAATTAATCCTTGGAGATACAGCGACACAGAGGAAACAAACATATATTATGTAGATACAAAGGGACAGGGAGTTTGGGTAGAACAAGGAGTTATCACAGTTCTGTGATAACTCCTTGGGGAGAAACATACAGAGAGATTTTCAGAGACAGACATACCAAAGCAGACAGACAGACAGATGGAGGAGAGGGATGGAAGAGAAAGAAAAAGAATTTAAGATTGTTTAACTTTTTTTTTTATTCGAAGCACATAGTTACATCATTTGCATGCTTTTATTCAACCTTATCTTTCCTTATTTCTAAGAAATTATAATCTGTATTCCATTTTTGACCCGAAATGTGACATTGCATAAACACAAAATCATGATAATATCATGGCCTGATTCCAAAACCGATACTTTTAACCCCGAAAATTAGACTGTCAAAACGATAAAGACCTTACAATTATTTTGATCCGTTAAGCAATGACGTGTTGGACACACTACTTATATCGTCCTTCATTGTTGCCCTATTCGGTATCAACATTTTCACAACTACAGGCTGTTATTGAGATGTAAAGGAAGGCAAATACAAAGCAACAAAGGGAGTTCAATATCCTTTAATGTGCCTTGGGGTAGATAATAGAAATATGAGCGCTATAGATGAGGGTCAAGAGCTTTTGGTTTCCTGGTTTTGAGAGGGCAATGAGGATGTTCAACAGCGAAAACGCTGTTTAAAATTTCGCTGTTTTAACTGTGTTGTTTAAATTTTAAGCAATATTGTTTAAAAGACAGACCCTGTCTGTTAAACAAGCGCTGTTTAAGACATCAGTGATATAGTAGAATAATCTTTTAAACAACGTTGTTTAAAAAGATTGGAAATTCGCGCTAGACGGGTTTCTTTCTCCGCCAAACACGGCCGGCTTCACATGGCGGATGACTTTGTGGTTGACATGTTGCAGAAGTTCCAAATGCCGGAGCTGATTGATACATTCAGAGGTAAGCATTTAGACTAAATATATTGTAATCTGATCGAGTTTATACTCAAGACATATTTGTGCTGCCATGATATCTATATGATGTCTAGATCTAAGCCACAGTCACAGAATAAATTATGATCTAGACCTGCAACTTTGCAAGTCGCCTTTCCAGCGCAGCGCAGTTTAAGTGTAAGTGAACGCGCGCGTGAGTCCGGTCCCATCATAGACTGGACGTATTAAAGATATGTTCAACTAATTTAAACTGCGCTGCGCTGCAAAGTTGCAGGTTTACATCATAATCTATTTTGTGAATGTGGTACAGATCTAGGCATCATATAGATGTCACGGCAGCACAAATATGTCTTGAGTATAACTCGATCATATTACAATATATTCAGTCTAAATGCTTACCTCTGAACGTATCAATCAGCTCTGGCATTTGGAACTTACTTGTGTACAACAGCCTTAAACCGTGTATGTTTAAACACATCTGCATAGTGTTTTAAACAATTATTTTGAACAACAACTTTGAATGTACTTTTTAAAACAATAGTTGTGAAAAAAAAGGTTTTTAACAACTTAATATAAACAACCTAGATATTTTAAACAATTGTTTTAAACAACAAATTATTTAAACAATAGTTGTGAAAAAAAAGTTTTAAGCAACTGTGTGTTTAAACAACTTAATTTAAACAACCTAGATGTTTAAAAGCTGTTGTTAAAAAAATGTTTAAAATATTAAACAAGAGGCTGTTTAAAGTTTAAACAACCTTGGTTGTTTAACAGTTTAAACAGTAGTTGTTAGAGTGACCGGCTTAAACAGCGTTGTTTAAAAATTTGGAACAGTTGTTTAAAATATTTTTTTGCTGTGTGTATATAGGTAATCGGAAGGAGTAACAATTTCGAGTTGCAAATTTATGAGTGACGTTTTGGTCACCTGAATGTTATTCTTGAGCTTCCGCATTAGACTTCCTTCAAGATGTGCTCTCAAAATTTAGAGTTTTATGAAAAGGATTTATGACTGAATATAACTGAACCATACTCAACATTTTCTTTTCATTTCGAGCAAAATAATGAATGAAAACAAACTTGAAATATGTAGAATGCATACATGTCCACTTTAAGGGGTGGTCAAGGCGGTTTCGGGAGATACTTGGTTTTTGTAACTTACAAGAAAACATAATTTGTAAAGTAAAGCAAAATGAGATGAAGAAACTTCAATTCGGTTTTAAAAATATGCTAGATTCGGACATGGAATAAATATGGTTTGATTTCAGAACAAATGATTATAATTTTAATGAATATAATTTCTAGCAAGTTTTCATTAGTTCGTTTATGTCTTGATAGTTTAAATAAGCCGTCCTTTATAATATAAACAATTCAAAATCAATCTATAAAGTCAGTTTCTCCCGAAATACAATTCCAATATTAGAACTAAAGATATACGCTTTAATCGCGAAAAAGGGCGTTCAAAAAAGTTGATCATATAAGATCTTAACGCCAAGAATATGCCGGTGTGAAATATTACTCCTTTATTACCATCGATAAAAACACTCAAACGAACAGGGAAGGAAATTGGATGAATTAGAAGAAAGGAAAGTAACAAAAGATTATGAAAAGCCATAAACCAGCGCTTGGTCTACATTTACATGTAATCAAGATGGAAAGAAGAGACGGCTATATCTCATACATTTATATATTGACAAAGGTGATAAAGAACCACGGCCCACTCAAAAAAAAAAGGAGGGAAGGAATGTGATACTTGAGTACCGATTTAAAACGCTTATGTATATGACAAACTATTACATTAATCGTTGTAACCGTTTTGATACAAGTATACTACTTATCTTTTCAAAACTATCAGCATCATTACCTGAAACTAGAGTTACACTTCCCTGCTGAAATATTATCACCGCGATATGTGCAATTGGAAAACAGTCATTCCGATACAAAGCTTATAGCTTCGCTATTCGACGTATTGTAAATAGTCAACTGGTCAATATCTTGAAATATATAATTGTTATTATCCTGCTTATAACTAATGCTATTTCGTTAAAGAAGAAGGGAATGTAGCCAGAAATTTCCATTTTGTAAATTAAACGATCACCTGATGATCGTATTTTCCTGTGTTCTCGATGTTCCAAACACTTTTAATTGATTTTCCTTTCATGGACCCTTTTAAGTTCAATTACATATTATCAGCTCAGTATACTAACACAATAACCATGATAACAGTCCTTTACCCCACCGATCTCCACCCTCGCAGACGAGTGAAATTTTGGGGATCGCGCGATTAGTGGAGAGTCGCGCTCTGTGTGGGATATGCTTGTAGAGAGAGCAGCGTAGGGGAATAACCCAAATAGGGGGGGGGGGGGACGGATAGAATTTAGACTAATTATATGCAAAGAGAGGGCTGTGGAGTTATGCCTTGGTTATCATACCTGTTGCCATGGCTATCTGTTGATCTAGATACAAGGAGGTCATGTGATTCTTGTTTTATTACTCTAGTCAGTGTCTCGATATTATGTACTTGTCCTTTCTAAATGTGAAGATAAAATGGTTTATGTGTGCACACTATTGTTTACCGGAGAAGCTAGTATTGTCTCATTTCGAGGTATGATATCATTTGTTCCCATACAGATAGCCATGGCAACAGGCTCAGTACTAACCATGATAACAGTCCTTTACCCCACCGATCTCCAACCTCGCAGACGGGTGAAATTTTGGGGATCGTGCGATTAGTGGAGAGTCGCGCTCTGTGTGGGATATGCGTGTAGAGAGAGCAGCGTAGGGGAATAACCCAAATAAAAAAAAAAAAACAAAAACGGATAGAATCTAGACTAA